>BGPT01001054.1:155412-172912 GCA_003297045.1 Symbiodinium sp. clade C Y103
GACAAGGTGGGAGACAAGGTGGGAGACAAGGTGGGAGACAAGGTGGGAGACAAGGTGGGAGACAAGGTGGGAGACAAGGTGGGAGACAAGGTCAAAATCATCTTGTGACAGGATCCAATTCTTGAAAGCCCACAGGAACCCCAACAGACAAGCTGTTTGGGGAATAAATCTCGAGTCCGATGGATCCACCCAACCAAGTTCGAGAGTTTAGAAACTGTACAATCTGTGCAGGAATGCCTATTTCGGGGAGAGGATGTGGCATTGAAACCACCACGTCCTTGCACAAGTTGTTCGTGGAGAAGTAGAATTCCACCTGACTCCTGGCACATGTGGAGCTTTTCCAAGCATCCCTTGCCCTCTTCCTGGATATCCATGAAATTCCATGAATATCCTAGCATCTTGGACCGGAAGCTTGATTCAGAATGTGCTTGTCCAAACACACTCTTACTTCAAGATGATGCAAGATGTTTTTAGGTACATCCCTTTTGTAGTAGCGTCTCACTTGGCTGAAGAACACCGCCTTCCTTTTACTAGGTAAATTCTCTCCGTGTTTCACTCTGTTTTTGCTTATTGCTGACTCGCCGCTCTTAGAGGCTCAGAGGTACTATCGATTAGAGACAAGGAAAAGCATAGAATCAAAAAGAAACTTGTGTCAAGTCTCGGGATTCGATACAGTCATTGACCCCCAGTATGAAGTTGATCAAAAGGACAATACAAAGCCAAAACTCAACTATCTTTCAAACTTGCACAATAGATGGTGGTTTTTGTGCTAACTAAACCTCATGTTCAAAAAGTTCATCTGCAAACGCAGGGCAAGATGCACGCAGAAACCACCTGCCTGTGGGAGATGAAACAAAAACACTGAGAAAATCATCAATCATGCAATGTGTAGTTCGAAGGTAGTCACAGAAAATTTAAATAACCTTGAGTCAGAGAATCGCTGAATTTGAAAAAGATTTTTTCCATTGTTTTTTTCATCTTTTCAAATCTGCCCTGAGCCGAAAGCCGGATGCTGAGAGGTGCCTCAGCCGATCTCGCCCATCTTCTGAGAGCTGCTCATCTCCCTGCAGAACGGCGTCGACATCGTCGACATCGTCACTGACATCGTCACGGTTGAAAGCGCATTGCACTGCATTGCAACAAGGCTCCTTGAGGTTCACTGCTGCAGCCAACGGGTCCAGCACATTCTGGTGAAAACCTGAATCCAAAAATCGTCCTTCCAGATTTACCATCTTGCTGCATCTTGCTGCATAGTGCGCAGCGCAAGGACTGTCAAAGAGGTCACTGTCCAAAAGCTCCCTTAAGACCATCACCCTTTTGTCCTCCCTTCCGGCCTCCGCTTCAGAAACGCTTACGGCCACATGATTAAACGCCAACAACATCTCACAGCGCTCACTGACAAAAAGGTGGAAACACAAAAAAAGACGGCACTTGAGTCACTTGAGACTTGTTGCCCTTCGGCTATTCTTTCTGGGTGCGTTCCTGCTGCTTTCGCCCGTGCTTGAAGCTGTGCTGCCTGGATCGCCTGCAAATCCAGAAAGCTGAGAAGGAGAAAGCAACTTTAGAAACTCATGTGTAACTGGAGTTCCTTGGGTTCCACACAACTTGGATACTTGATTGATCTTGATTCTCTGTGTGGCGCACCCGAGCGCTCTGGGCAGCAGCCATCTGAGTGTAGACTTGGTAAGGGTTGTAGCCTGTTGCACCGCAAGCAAGGACAAGAACAAATCAAAAGAAATGTGAAGCTGACACAAACATGACACGTAACTCCAGAGAAGACGAAAGGAGGAGTTTCAAAGCTGAGAGGCACCTGGATAAGCTGGATAGCCTGACATGATTCAAGATTGCTTGCTGTCAATGAACGAGTGTAAAATGCAGTCGCAATGCACCTTGATATCCATAGTATCCAGGGTATCCCACGCCTTCAAATCAAATTACATGAAATTTCAAAGCCCTGTCGATGCTCGGACTCACAGTTGACAACACAAGTTTTTTGACACGAGTTCATGATGAGTTCATGATGAGTTCTTATGCCAAGTTGCCAAATGGGTATGGAAAGCCGAGCGGAGCCTTTGTCCCCCCGAACTTGATGCAGAAAAACGATTTTTCGGAAATCAACGGTTCAACATGGTTCAACTGCATAGTTCAGCTGCATTCTCAAATCTGCATAGTTTAAGCATAGTCTTCAGGACCGGTTTGTAGAAACTGAACGCTGCGAGGGAAATGCGAAGCTCGTACACTGACACAGACCACCAGTGGCTGAGAGTGATGCCCCAGATGGAGTGCCATCTTTGCTTCCCTGCATCTTTGCTGACATTGCTGGCATGGATTTGTTGAAGGATTAGCTGCATGCAGAAAAAAGGTTGCACCACCGCAGGGCCAGGCCTTCCGATTTGCCTTGGCCTGATCCATCAACACTTTGTTGGACTTTGTTCTGAAATGTTCTCATTTTGTTTCATTTCAAGTCGATCCGTGGCCGCCACGACCACAACATGCTCTAAACAAATCCCAAACTTGGGGCACATCTTGCCACACCTTGGATTTGGGCTCAGCTTCTGCCTCGCGTCAGCTACACAGAGGGAAATGATGGGAAATTCAAGACTTGTCCAGGAAACGGGTTCGTGTGACGCTGAAAGGAATGTGGAAAGGAAGTGCTTTTCTCTTTAGTCAAAAGCAGAGAAACTGCGGAGCCTTGTCACCAGCACTTGCTTCCTGAGTCTATTGGAGTCTGACAAGAGAGGTTAAAAAGCACTAGCAAACAAAAACCTGATGCACTAGAAGGACCAGAAATGAAGAAAATTCTGGGTCTGCTAGAAGCGCTTGATTGACGGACTAGGAATCAGTCGCAAACAAAGGCAGACTATGTGTCTGCAGATTCTGCTATGTAGGCTATGCAATGTCCAAGATAATATCCCAAGACTGTGTGACTGACGTTTGCATCATCTGTCGCCTTCTCCTTGCCACCAATTGGCACCAGTTTTCGCTAGCAGCCCCATTACAGTGTGTTCTTCTGTGTGATTCTACCAGCCTTTTGTGTGATCTTCTTCCCAAAATCAATTATCCATCTTGCCTTCTTGTCTGCTGTTGCAATCATCGGAAACTTCTGCACCTGGACATGACAAGACTCCTTTTCATCAGACTACACAACTTGTACAAACAGCCTCGCCATCATCGCCGATGAGGATCGGAAGCCTGAATATCTGCATGCCGCAAGACACAAACATACAAAAGCATTGTCAGAGCATGAAATGAATGAAATGATAAGAGATCCACTAAGATGCATAGAAGTACAGCTTGAAGTACATGTAGAACTCTGTAGAACATGCATAGAACAGATAGGTCCGATAGGTCTAGGTCCAGGCCAAGCAGCCATTCATAGTCGTCTGTCTTTTCCGCGGCCGACAGCTGGACACCTCGGAGGCGATGAGGACGCGAGGTTTCTTTGACAAATGCGACATTTTGCATGAGTCACAATGAGACAAAGCATCGTAACGCTACCCAAGTATTGCACGTTCGATGCTTTTCTCCAGACTTTCCATTCGAGCTGCATGAACTTCACAAGCCTTATCACATTTGCAAAGTAAACAAAAGGGCAAGCGCATGCCCTGCCAAGCATTGCCAAGCTAGGGTGCGACTGATGCGACTGTGGCTTTGATGCAAATTAAAGAGCATGTCGCTGCTCTTGGAACGGTGGCTGCTGTACGTTCTGTTGTAATTTTCTTTCAGCTGTGATTCCTATGGCGTTTGACTCTTGATTGATTTTTAAGCCACAGTGGTTTGTGTATGAACCCACAAATTGCTGCATGCAGCGCCTTCTGCATTCGTAGTTTCTCCCGTTTGCTTGAATAGCTGCGGTGTCCAGTAGGCGTGTCAGTTTGTAAAACACGGATAAGGGTCTCAGGGATGTTCATGTTTGCTTGTCACCTGCATCGGATGCTACACTGGATGTTACTTTTTGATACTTTTTGTACGTTTTGCATCGTTTTGCTACCATCAGTGTGTCGCTCTTGCAACGTCAGCAGTTGGGCTCGTTAGCTTCAAGTGGATGTCTGGATACATTTCCACAGCTGCACAAAAGTATTCTTTTCTTCTCCCACAGAAGTAGACAAGCGATATTGGCATGGATGTGATCCGAAACTCTTTTGAAGCAATTACATGAAGGAAGAATAGAGATAGACAGAGAGAACGACATTGAGCTAGACATAGATATGTAGATCGGTAGAGGGGGATATGATTTGGCCGATGAATGGATTTGCAACTTAGATAGCTAAGTAGATGGGTAGGTGGTGCAGCCAAACATAGCCAGAGATAGAACAGGTAGATATGCAACTGTCGATGCAGGGCTTGTTCAATTCTCCTGTGAGGAATGCTGTGACTCTGTGATGTCGATGCAATGCTGGCTGAATTGTGCATGGCTGCAAGGTGGCTGCGAGGTGGTTGCAAGGTGGCTGCAAGGTCTCACGACCCACAACCTTGCAGAGCGAGCCTACATTGTCTACACATACCTGTCATTACCTGTTTATCTGTTCAATCTGCATATCGCTGTATCTACTTCTATCATTCTCTGTCAATTGGTAAACGTCTCGGTGTCTTGGTGCGGTTATGTTCTTGATGGTCTATTGGTTCTGTTGGTTGGTCGGGTGTCATGTGGTTGAGATTGTGCTTGTACGTGTGTGCATGCGCTTGCTTGCGTGTTTGTTGGCTTCGGTGTTTGATGATGTGCCCTGATTGTTTGGATTGATTAGCTTCAGGGCTGGTTGACACAAGCTTCTCCAAGAGTTTCTCAAATGCTTCTGTCTGTGAATGATTTTTGTTTTTCGTTTTCTACAATTGTTTTGCTCTTGTCATTAACATTGTTTCTGTGCTAGGTGCAGCTGTTCCTGCTGCCACTGATGCTGCTGCTTGTCATTGACTACTGTGTCAATGAAGGTATTCCGCCAAAAACGCCTTACATTATTCCATTTCTAAGCATGCTACTTTCTCACCTTCAGCTTCTGGAAAGCAATCCACCACCTGCTTGTTCGCGAACTCCTTGGAAGAATTGCATCCAAAGACATACACAGATGCAACTATCCAACATTCTGAAAGAAGACAGAAAGGCTCCGGGGGTTAGGTGCTCCATTCGGCCTCTGTGAATTTCTTTGCTGTCTCCACAGACTTGAAATTCACAAAGGCAAAGCCGCGGTTGCATGGTCCTGACGACTCTGACATGAACTTCTGAAGAGGGTGCAACAAGGAAGAATCTGACTTATGCATGATCAGCATTCATGCAGCGTTCGAATGCGCAAGGGTGTGCAAATCAGCCAATCAACAAATTTTGTGAAAAATAAGTTACAATAACCAATTCAATCCCAACAGCCAACATTCCAGCCTTCACTTTGTGGGTCGGGCTTCTCAGGCAGGAACACAAAGTCGAAGTCCGAACCATATTTACTGACAGGTGAACGAAAGGTGAAGCAAAGGTGAACCAGGTGGATGGCGAATGCAAGAGCCAAAGTTACTTACTCGGCCAGTGCGCACTCCCTACGTACTTGTCAGAATGTTTGCACATGCGATTGCACTTTGTGCCTGGAAAGACTCCAAAACATGCTCTGCTGCCCCCACAATCACTCGCAGAACACCGTATACAAAGGAACTTATAATGACTTAGAATGACTTGGATGTAGCACTTGCTGCATTGGATGCAACAACGGGCTGTGATTTGTCTACGGAGCACCTCTTCAGCAAATCCACAAACTGCTCACGGGTGTACTTCAGAGGGACACCCCTGCATCACGCCGCGTCGCGCCCACGGGTGAATGTCCAATTAATGTCCAAGCAAGTTCACGTCACGTCCAAGGCTCAATGAATTGAAGCTCTCAGTCAGGGACCGCAGCATAAGCAAGGTTTCCTTGCTGGCACTTGGCAGAAGCGAAGAAAGCATTGAAGGCGGAGCCTCATATCAGAATCTTTTGAAGCCAGGAATATCAGAAATGACATCCCATGCCTATACTCAGCACTTTTCAAGTACCATGACTGTATATAGTTCCTTCAAGAATCATGCCTAGTGAAGCCCACACTGCACCGACTGTCACAACCAATCAAAGCACCACCAGCAAGAAAAGGTCATGACTAAAGGTCATGTAGAAGTGCTGGTGACAAACGTTCAGCTGCCACTGGACTTCACAACTCCTAGAACTGTTTGCACATGTTAGCATTGTTAGATATCGACATCGAGCACGACAGAATCAAGAGCAAAACGAGAGTCTGGGTGCTCTGTTGTTTGTTTCACCGAGTTCCAAACAGGAGTTGGAGCTGATGGGAAGGAGGTCGGAGCCGGAAAGTATGGTGGCGGCTTCATGAAGCCTGGGAAGCTGACAAACTGAGGGGCTGAAGTGGCTGAAGGGTTGCTGCAACATGCAGCAGCATCTTCACAGCAAATCACCATTGCATGTTTGACATTTATCCATCATCTACCTTGCTCCATTGAGAGCCTGTTGGTGTGCTTGGAGGAATGTATGGCGGAGTTGCCTTAGCCGGTTCGGCTCTCGAGGAAGATCTGGACATTCCAAACATCATCGTTTCAGTTTCAGCCTGCACGCTTCAGCCTGCATGACTCACTGCATGACTCACTGCATGACTCACTGACTCACTGCAGTGTTTCTCAACTCAGCTTCTTGCCATCTTTTTGCTGTTGCGTCTCTTTTCCCCAGACACACCTGGATTCATGCGCACAATTGCTCACAATTATTGCGCACACATGGAAAGCAAGGCTCCACTCTCCGCAGCAGCCTGCAAATGCCTTGGAAAATGGAATTTCCTGCAGACGGGAAAAGTGCAAAGAACTTCAAGACAAATCTGGAAGTTCGAGCCCATTGCAGACACTTCTCAGATCTTCTCAGAGTCGTTCTCTCTCATGATCAAGTTCCTTTTAGGCCGTCCTTGCCCGCATCGTCCAGGAACAGAGGTTGCCAGTCAGGCCTGCAGATTGGTTGGTTGAGAGATGTTAAGGAGGAAATCTCCTACAGAACTCAAATTGAAGCACAATTCGTCCTGAGACTTGCTGCACTGCATCTGCTGGAAACAAACGCTCGCTGCATGTGCTTGTGAGTGCGTGTATGTGGTGGATCTCAGTGACTGGAGACTTTCCCATTCCTCGTTCGTTTAAGATGGGCTTCGCTTTTTTTGTACAATTGCCAAGCGATTTTTTTTACTATCAGGAAGACTCAAAGCAAAAATGCAATGTCGTTTTCAATGATCTTTCACTCTGTGGCCTCAATCTGTACATCAAACAAAGCAATGGCCTGTCCAACAGCTTTTCAATGAACTTCTCATCCCGAAGGTTCTCCATGTTCTGTTCACGGCCCTGCACTCGTGCAAAAGAGACCTGCGAACAAGCAACAAAAATGAATTGAAAATGGTATATTCCACAATTCCACAACACTCAAAGTTCAAACAGGTGCTTGGAGTCCCAGTCCGAATGTCAAGAAAGATGACTCTCGAACCCAACTTGCTCCAAAGGAAAAAGCCTCAGCAACCTTCGCACTGCCAAATCCAGGCAGACACTGCCTCAGTTCTTTGAAAACAATTTGAACCAATTTAATTGAAAGCAAATCGAAACAGCACATTACATGGATATATGGTATATACATATATTGTATATTATATATTATATATTATATATTATATATTATATTTTATTTTTACATTTTATATTATATTATATTATGTTATGTTATGTTATATTATATTATATCATATTATATTATCTTATCTTATCTTATATTATATTATATTATATTATATTATATTATATTATATTGTATTATATTATATTATATTATATTATATTATATTATATTATATTATATTATATTATNTATTATATTATATTGTATTATATTATATTATATTATATTATATTATATTATATTATATTATATTATATTATATTATATTATATTATATTATATTATATTATATATATACATATGATATATGCATAAATGATGTGCACGCACATGTTCACATACATGCGGTATGCATACGGTATGCATACGGTATGCATACGGTATGCATACGGTATGCATACGGTATGCATACGTAGCAGGCCTCCCACACCTTCTGTCAAAGGTCTGAGGCATGTACTTGGTCTTGGCCCCATGAAATTCTTGCATGAACCTCAGCTCCAAGCAGGAAACACAAAATTCAAATTGAAAAAATTGAAATAAGACAGAAATACAAGAGAGAAATCGAAAGTATCGAAATTCAAAGGAGATGCCTTGAGGCTTGTGACATCATCTATTCAACCCCTTCTCCGAAGAATTTTACCTAAACATGAGGATGGTTCATTCTGGTGCCTATGTCTAAAGAACATTGAATGAATATTGCTTTGATATTCGCCTGACGTGGGCAAACGCCTCTAGGGAGGTTTAGTTTAGCTTAGCATGATACAACCCCACCCAAGGTGTGAAATGCATATCACAGTGCATTGGCACCCAATCCTGCTCATCACCACTTACCTCGGTCTGAGGGTTTCACCGTTGTGCCCCTGATGGTGTTCGAAAGTTGATGAACGCATAGCCCACATTACACCTGCTGCTGAAGTCAATCGGAAGGTACACGAAGTCATACAGGCCCTGGCACAGCACTGCTTCTGCGGCATTCTGGCAACACGCTGGAAACGCGATTCACACTGGAATTTCTCAAAACGAAGCACTGCTGCTGCTGCTGCTGCTGCTGCTGCTGCTGCGCTATACCAGGCCTCATACCCTTTGTCAAGCCGATTAATCAGCATATCCCGCGTATAGCGATTGGGAATGTTCCTCAGTTGATTGACAAAGTAAAATTGATCGTGTTCCAGCTGTTTCTGATCTTGGTGTTGACATTGAGAACATCATTCAGATTGTATTTCTGCAGCTGCGCTACCTCAGCATGACAGTGGTGTAGCCTGGATCAGGAGTTCTTTCCAAAGGTCCAAATGTGATCTTAGCACGACAAAAGCCGTACAGCTAAGACCCGACATACAGGTCAAAGATGGCTAAACGTGGACAAGCATATAATGTTCAGTGTGCACCAAACTCTCAAACCACCTCCAAACAGCAACAGCTGGTAAAGAAATGGAGACAGGGATCTTAGTTCATTCGCTGATCAACGCAACCTCCATCACTCAATCCAACCAAAACTAGTGCAGGTACCCAGATCATGAATGTCAGACTCCTCTACTACAACTTGATGATTCTTTGTTTTTTCATTGCCTGAATTTCATGGCACAAGGCAAGATGATGCATCACATCAGCAATCAGTCCTGGATAGCCCATTGCTCCGTACATACCAGGCATGCCGAAGGCAGATACAGCAGACACCATGCTTTGCAGGTACCTGAAAGCAGACAGGTGCATTCTCTTGACACCAGTGGACAAGATCAAATCTAAAATATGTTATCATCTGTTCAAAGTTGAAACTGTGCCAAACTGTGCCCCGTACGTGATCATTGCTGGATCAGCTGGAGCAGATGCTGCTGCACCCTCTGTCACAAGTTCCTGTGAAGTCTCAATCAAAGTCTACTTAGTCTGCTTGACTAGCGAACCTGACATGAAGCGCAATAGATTCTCTGGATTCTACAGACCTGAAAAACTGACGTTCTCAGGTTCGAAAGGAATATAAAGACAGTATCTGAAAGGTTCAAATATCTGACGCTCTTTCTTCGATTCTTCTCAACTCCGCGTGTTTGCAAAATGATTCAACGTATTTTTAGATGACCAACTTGATCAAAATAAGATGTTCAATTGATTGTTCACTTCTGTATGAAAGGTGCTCTCTTTCTGACAGCCCTTCAAGTTTTCATGAGTCCATCCCGCTCTCAGGCGGCAGTCTCTTTGGACATGATGCAAATGTACATGTGCCTTGATGTTTTTAGCCTCAGGCTTTGCATGTAGTCGTCAGTTGTCATCCGTTATCCAGTCATCCAGCAATCGCTTGAGTTTTTTCTTGAATTGAGCTTGGTGGTTGTTTGATTCAGCGAGCTCCTCAAGATACTCATCTATACGTATCTCGGCAACTCCCTGCTGGGTACTATTTCGTCCTTTCAGGTAAAGACTCCATCCATCCTCCGTCCTTTTGGACCTACTTGCCGAACATGTTTTTTGACCCTCCAATGACCATCGCTCTCCATTTGGTTCCACCTCCTATTTTTAATTCGTGCATTTTGCTTATTCTCTGTTGTTTCCATTTTCTTTTGACAAATTTCCTGACCACTTGGCAGACCCAAACCGAAGGCTCCTGCACTAGCAGCTGAGTGGATGGACGCCTGATCAGCTCTTGTGCAACGCATGAAATCGCACCGCAAAGAAACTTAGCAGCATTTATAAAATTCATCCTGCATTCATCCTCAAGTCTGCAAGTGATCAAATCCTGCAAGAAAATATATAGCAATATATGCTACTTAAAGACTGCTTTTGCAATTTTCACGGGAGAGCAACAGCAATGTAAGCACACAGGACTGAGACAAAGCCTCCAGATTAGTATCCAATCGGATCCAGTTGGCCCCGAGTACTCAGCATATCAGGCCATCGACTCAGTCAGAAAATCATTAGCCATGGACCAGGCGCCTCTCTTCGGTGCCCTCAACCTCCACCAGAAGAGGAAACATCACATATTTCTTGCATGGACGTGTGACATCTACCAAGAGGCCAGTGGACATGGCCCCCTGAGGTACAAAGTCTACAAGTCCTTTTCAACCAACGGATCTCCATACAGGGCGTGTTGAAGCAACCACTAATTTCTTCAGTGTCCTCCAGGATCTTTTGAAACAAGAACAACCAGATGAACTCGAAGTGTAAGAAACATCCTGTCCGTCTGATGGCCTTTTGCTCCTTTGATCCCTTTCTGCTGGTGTTCTCATCTTCTGGCCGCGCCTTGTCAATGCCCCGATCCAAACATGCGAGCAAAAATAAAAACAACCAAGCCAATCAAACAAAATGTTGGGGCAGATTGTGGTTCTTGCTACTACAAGGGCTTCGCCTCTGTGCGGTAGCGAAGCTCTTTGGGTGCCTTGTTCAATTCACGGCGAATTCAAATTTTGTGATAAAGTTCGACGATCTTTGACGAAACAATTGTGCATTTTGTGTCACTCCGCTCTACTGAGGGAACCTCATCCATGGAGTTTGCTTCTTGCCTCAAGGAACACTAGAATCAACATGGGGCTGAATTTTCACACTGCACGCTTACACAAGTTTAAAACTATACGATTTTGGCGTGTGCCCATGTAAGCTTAGTGAACCTGGTTTGCAAATGTGCATCTGCCAGCAACCCCATGTTGCTATAGAATATTGGTAAGGATGTGGCAAGACCAACAACGCTCCACCATCTTTGCATGTACCATATGTCCTCAGAAGCTGATTGCGGTCGTATTTCGGTCCTGGACAGACACAAAATCTAAGCAAATCAGCGACTTGAACAAATCAAATGAAGAAAATGGAAACACACAAAACGAACAAAACTGCACCTGCTTGCGCGGCGCCTTCCTTGGCAGCAGCAGGATGTACATCATTGGTACTTGCAAAGGCACTCATCTCAAAGCGCAGCACCTCGTTTTCTTTGCCCTTTTTGCCGGCCTGGTAGGAGTCTTGGGATATGCCATATGTCCCGGGCAAATATTCATCCTACTAGCAATGTTTTCTTCCCATTTAATGCCAATGACAGAAAACAGCTGAAATCATCCCTGGCCTGTTTCTCAGAGCCTTTTGGAATCCACTTTTGTTTGGTGGAAGACACTTTTCCACCTGATCCCTGGCAGAATGACCGCATGTTGGAACCTGAAAACGGTTTTATTTTCTAGTGCTGCATGTGTGCACAAGAGAAGTAATGGACACGTGCCAGGCCACCTTTGGCATATCGATGTTCCAACCTGGATCCCGCTTCAATTTCCACTCCAATTTCCACTCCAAATTCCACTGCAAATTCCATTGCAAATTTGTGCTACCAATCCACTCTTTGTCCCAGCCTCTGGCAAGCGCGCACTACTCAAAGCCAGATCGCTTGATGCTGAAACATCACCATAAAATGGTGGGACTGTTTTCCAACCATGTCACCATGGTCGTGCATTTCATACCATGCAAAACAACACACTTGCAGCAATTATGCATCTCACACACGCCATACATAAACTAAGACGCGCAAACAACAAACCACAAATCCAAATTGGATTTTGATCAAAGGGCAATGCTGCGAGAATGAACTGCGCAACCACAACCAGGCTGAACAAAATGAAATGGTGTAAAAACGTTGTTTTTAATGCAGACGTTCCAATGACAACAATTGAAAATTGTCAGTTGGAGATCCCAAACTCACCCCAAATCCACTTTTTTTCCCCCATGTTTGCAGGCGAAGGTCAAATGATTTATGCGCAAACATAAACACAATTCCAAGATTGTTGGTCATCCAATATCAACTGTATTCCCTGTCGAAGGTCCATGTCCCAGGATATCTTCTCAAATGAAACAAAGGATCTGCGTGTTGCAGAACCCAACCAGAATTAGCCAACAAATGTGTCTGCACACTTTGCACCCGGAAAGTGACGGGCAATGCCTCAAGAGGCCTCAGCTAGGTAAAAGGTTGGCCTGAAGTTTCAAAAACGGTGGCAGCTAGGTTTCAAATTCATTTGTGCATGGTTGCCCGATTCCGATTCTACACTTTTTGATGTGTTTGATGCGCAGGTCAGACTTAAGTTTGCAATAATTTGCAGGCCCCATCATGTTGCAATTTCCTGAACATTCATGCTTATTTCGTTGGATGTTTGTGTCTTGCCCAAACGAACAGCGCAATCAACTGAACAACAAAAACTAGCTAAGCCAACTTTGCAACCCAACAGCAAGTTCCAAGTTTCCATGGTTCCAGAGTGTCGGGGCTCGGGCCCGGCAAGAAAACTGAGCACATCCGGACCCAGAAACTCAAACCCAGCATTGGGAAGAACTTCTTGCTTTCAAACAGAAGATGCATCAATGGCAGCGGCCATGTAGGATATTTTTTTCCAGAATAACGTGCCGCACACGCCACACCAAGAACTGGAATCAAGCGCAGGTTTGGTTTGGAGACTGAGAAGAAAGCACTCGCACGAGTGTCCAGTGGTGGCAGGCCCTCACTTCCGCTAACATTCCTTCCCAGGTGGGCACTTGTGGGGTCTGTTGCACATGTTCATGCCAAGGCCGCTTTGTTTTCCATCTTTCAAGAATGATTCGGGAGGATCGTTGTGTGCCAGGAAAGAATTCCACCGGCACAGACCCCAGATAGCGGGCGCGTGGGGGCAACGTATCTGTTGCAAAGACAAAACGGCAGCAGAAAATGCGAAAATCCAGAGACAAACATGGAAACATGAAGGGAGACATGAAGGGAGGCATGAAGGGAGACATTCCAGAAATGAAGGCAGACAAGCTTGGGAGACAAAGGGAGACAAGCTTTGGAGTGACAAGGCAGCAGCGGCAGACACATGCGAAAATCCAGAGCCTGACACGGAAACATGAAGGGAAATATGAAGGGAGACAAGCTTGGGCAGCAGCGGCAGAAAAAAGCGGAAATCGGGAGCCAAACCATTGAGAAGTTAAGGACCCCTATAGCTTGACAGCTATCTGGGGAAGAATGCTTTGGCTGATGAATATAGTAAAGTAGCACGCTGCTACCGGAGCAAAAGAATGGCTATGGCTATGGAAATGACTAAGTGAGTGAGTGCACTTTTAGAATTTCAGGAATACACGAGGTGCAAGCTTATGGAAAGTTGCGAGATATTGCAAGGCTCTATCACTGCTGATGGACACTGGTACATACAAGAATGGCACAGCCAACCGAAATCGTTCCTAAGGGTGTGCGCTGTTGACAGTCATTAGAGATGCAGTCACCAGTATGTAATCAGTATGTACTACGATCGCTACGATGTAGGACATTCTGGACACTCAAAATCTCTCAGATGCATTCTGTCGCACTCTCAAAACTTCATCCAAGCCTTGGCGTGTTGGGCCCATCTTTGCAAAGCGACTCCGTGGCGGCCTTGACAATGGATGATATGAGTATATATGAGTGATATGAGGACTGCGACGACCTCTTGATCACTCAGGCCACAAGCGGCTATTGGAACCCTACTTTGACGTTGCCAGGTGCCCTTTTCGGAATCCAAGACTTGTTCGCAGTGAACGAGCTACAGATTAAAACACCCCTCTGGGCAAAGACTTACTGTTTCTACTTTGAGAATAGCAGTCTATATACTGTACAAATCTCTGCCTCAAAGCAACATATCCCTCGTGCGACGAAAAACCATGGAAGACAGTGGCATTCAAAGTGTCGTGTGGTCTTCTGCAGCGAGTTCATCAGAGAAAGACTGTGAAGTACCTGAAGGACCTGAAGGATCCAATCCCATGTGGCCATGGGTGTCATAGCGGTGGTCACCATGCGTCTTCTCCCCATAGACTGACTCACCACGGTTGTCCACTTCATCCTGGCGCATCGTGGCACGAGGGTGTTCCCAGTTTCACCTCGCAGGTTTTCAGTGGTTTTGAAGTGGGGTTACCAGCTGGGTTACCTCTGCCTGCGACATTTTGGAAAGGAACCCTTTGGACTCTTGGGATAGGATCATTCCTGTGAAAATGTGGTGCAAATGTGGAAATGTACAACCATTGCTCTTGGATGCTCTTGAAGGCTCCTGAATATTGTAGACCCACATGGCGATTGTCGCTAAGATCAGGGCCATCCACTGCTCCAGTGACAAAATCTGCGCAGACTTGCCTCCAATGATCTCGAATTGGCTAAAGACACCAGCCAGATTGCCACACAGGATCGCACCAATCGCTGCCCAGGTACTCGACATGCGTTTGATGAGCCACATCATGCACAAATTGAAAAAGACATTAAAGAGGAGATAGATAGCAAACCAAGTTTTGTCCCATAAAGCAGGTCCAGGAATCTGCCAAATCCTGCCCAAAAGTGGCAAACGAAGCTTCGTTGTGGCCACTTGGGGTAGGCCATGGGATCCAACATGCTGGGATGAAAATCATTCCCCAAAGAACTTGCCAAACACACTGCCAGAAGAAACCATAAGCCACATCCAAGTTCACCTGCTTCAGCTTCTTCTGCTTGTATACATTCACAAAGGCATAAGGAATGATGACAACAATGAAAAGGAAGTACATACTGGCTAATGTACCAAACGGAATGTAGATAATCCTTCCATCTGCGCCTTTGTATGCGGGCAAGCCCCGCACACACTTCACAGTAGCATTTCCCACTTCCCATCTGGCATCTTCTGGTATGTCCAAACTTGGATTTGCAAAGATGTCTGTCGCAGTATGAAGTCCGTGGCAGATCATATCTGCTGGCCCCTGCAGCTCAACCATGGTACCAACAAGGCAAGAACAAACAATCAGAATAATGCCTGCATAGTGCACCGTTTTGAAGCGAGTCTTCAAATAGAAGTAGGAAATCAGCGCCACCCAAAGCACCACTGTATTATTCAGGGGCATCTGCAAAACTGCCGGAATGAAGACCGCTGGAGGCGAAGAGAAGGTGGCATTGATCTGGTCTAAGAATCCAATCAAAATGAACCACGCTTGAGGCACCCGACCCTGCCGAGAAGCCTCCTCACTGAAAGGTGAAAACCAACGGAGCACTGTGGACATTGGTTCTTTTCTGTACAGAGCCTCACCACTCTTCAGCACGAAGAGAAAGCAGAAGCATGCTAAACAAACACCCGGTGGCCAATAGATGCTCATCAAAATGGTGCTGTATTGCGCCATGGACTTCCGGACCCGATAGATAAACACCCGGTCCAAGGCCTTTGTAACTACATATGTCAAAAACACACCAGCGACAAGAATCTTTCCGCTTCCATGTGGCTTCAGTGGCTTGTCAGAGTCGCTAGAGGAATCTGAGAGCGCCATTGCATCATCCCCAGCGGCGAAGGTCCGGCTCGAGCCAAATTGAATGATGAACTAACATGATGCGCGTTACGGAAAGCTCGTTCTTTGAGTGGAAGGTCCGCCTGTCTAGATCATCCAGGTTTTCCATCCATACTTTGGAACAAATGGAGGTGCCACCGATCCGTGGGACCGTCGGTGTTCTGCAAGTAACATCTATTGCTTTGGAAAAAGCCACTTTCGACTTTGAATCTCAGGTAGAATTGAACCGGTTGTTGTTTTGCAATTCCAAAGTCATATACTGTCCCCTTTTGCACGGATGTCGTAGGGTCAGTGTCTCAAGTCCAGCCAACTTTCCCGCAAGAAGTTGGGTGTTCAGAGAATCATGTACACTTGGAGCTCTGGTACCACTCTTGCCACATGTTCCGAACAGATAAAACGCGCACTTCTCCTGAATTGCCGGCGCAATGAGTCTGTGGCTGTTAGCTAAAAGGGCGGATCTCAGGCTTCACATCCTACATACTACATATGTGAAATATCGTGCACTCCGCAGCACCCTGCAGTAACGATTATGATATCCAATTCAAACATGGCAGACTTGAAGCAATGACTTTGATCAATCACTCAGTTTTGCATCTTGAGCATTGACCACTGCACAGTCAACCATGTAAGCTCATTCATGCTTCGGCAAGCTCGCAAAGTGTTTCACTGGGACGCCACTGCTCGAATCGGTCTGAAATTAATATACAAGCTAGTGGATGTTGCCCTGAACAGAAGATGCGAACGTGGAAAGACCATACTATGGGAGCTGTTTCCAGCTACAATCTATAGATTTATACTAGAATTACTCATCTTCGGTATGTCGCACAACCGTCCAGGCCACAGCCGTAGGCTTGAAGCCAGGGCAAACTTCACAGTTTTCGAACCAGTGTGAATGACTGCACTAGTTGGTCAAGAGGTATCGTTTTGGAAGGTCCTTGCCGCTCCATCTTCCCTGTTTTGGGAATGGAAGGATGAGCAGGACAAATTTCACACCCATGTAGGGCCTGCATGCAATGACGGAAACCTTCCCTCGGTGAAGCTACCTCTTCCGTAAGCTTCGCTGTACAGGACAAGATAAAACTATAGCAACTCACTAAAAGATGGCATCAAAAACTCTGTTGCCAAAGATTGCTTTGCATGGCTTTTCCAGCCCTTGGGCACCACCGTAATTTAAACTGGCATTCACTGCCATTTTAGGGTGCATCTCCAGGTATTGTGCAAAGCATGATAAAAAATGATGTGCCATCTTGGTGTGCGATGTATCTCTGTATGTATATTCATATTACACTACAGTTAAATATGTGTGCATATTACATATTAACATTACATGTACGTTTACGTGTAAATATGTTACATAGAAAAATAGATATGGTGCATTATCAAGTCGAAGAGTCAAAAACAGTATATAAGTATATACCTAGAAGCACAACCCATGGTGCCATCTTATTGTGCGCACATTATCCTGTTCTCACTGAAACATATATTCATATAATCTCTATGTACATGTGTATATATATTATATATACAACATATAAGCACATATTGGCTATTTGTAAAGGTCCCCATTGATGAAAATGATA
>BGPT01001054.1:174799-188549 GCA_003297045.1 Symbiodinium sp. clade C Y103
GGCGGCGGTGGTGGTGGTGGCGGTGGCGGTGGTGGTGGCGGTGGTGGTGGCGGTGGTGGTGGTGGCGGTGGTGGCGGTGGTGGCGGTGGTGGTGGTGGCGGTGGTGGTGGCGGTGGTAATAAAAATAATGATAATGATAATGAATTAGATAATGATGATAAGATCCTGTTTTGTTAGCCGGAAGGTCCCGCCTTGCACCAATCACGGACAAGGCTGCTGTGTCCAGCGCATGCTGAATAACCAAATGCTCGTCTCGGACCAATGCAGCGACAATTAGGTGTGTTGCACCCTTGTAGTCAAAAACTTCACCTGCAGCGTGTTGCACGTTGATGCTGCCTGTGAGGTTCAGTTGTCCCAGCAAAGCCGACGAGAGTTGCACAGCCAAAGGGTCAGATTCAACGACCGTGATCTTCGCCCGAGTCTGAAAAAAATAATCAAGAGCACTGAAAGGTAAAGGACCCCCTCCTACAAAAACTATGTGGTCACCTGGGCCTGGTCGATGTCCCATGGTCTCCAAATGCTCAATCTCCAATGCAATGAGTTCTTTGTAGTTGTCTCGGTACCAGAACGTGTTTGTTCCTTCCAAGGACACTTCTTCCTTCAAGAATCTCCGAGTCCACCAACTCTCCATTGCAAACTCTGCCTTGGAAAGATCGTCCCACATGGATTTCAGAAGGATTTGAACCTCTTGATTTCCAAGGACACTTTTCACCACCTCTGGTGACTTCGGGGACAGAACCATTGCCACAAGCTTCGTGAGAGACTTGTCAATCTCAGGGTTCTGAGGTGACAAATCAGATGCGTGCTGCAGTATTCCAAAAGCCTCTTGAACCTCAGCCACGATGCAATTCGAGGTTTGCAAGTCGTTCGAACGATTGGCGCATGGAACTGTCATCTGCCTTGCCTGCTTATGTGCGGTTTCCACCACTTTCACTTCGAGCTTGTCTGGCGCAGAAACACCTGCAGGGTTTGGACTGCAACACAGAAAAGGCAAATCAAAATCAAACATGGAGGCATTCATAACTGATGACATCAGAAGTCTTTCAGGAGAAACACTCATCAACAAACAGCTTTTGCGGGAGCATGCGTGGGAGAGACTTCACCTTGAGGAAGCCACCCTCTCACATGTGCCAGAAAGCTAACGTCCTCAGTCTGAGCTTCATCCTTTAAAGTTACACAGGTTGCACGGCACATTCCCTCATGAAATACGCTGAGACATGCGAGCAGGATGACATTGCGCAGCACAAAAGGCATGGCGAAAGATCTGAGCCAAAACTGCTTCGTACAGGTAGAAAGGTTCTCGTCATGCCAAAGGAGGTTCTCTGTCAATGACTCAATGACAGTACCAGTACCAGCCACTCATATGTGGTAGCCTTGACAAGTACCGCTTGACAACACATTGCCCCAGCCTGGGAGGGTTTAGACAGCAGCAATGCTGTTCTTGGAGATGATGCCCTGCCGTGAAAGACTTATGAACAAGTGTGAACACCTTAAGAACTGCTCCTTCAACAACCACCAAACTCCGAGTGCACTGGTGCGAGCGAGAAATGAGTGCTTTTGCAGGAACGCCCAACCCCTGCAGATGCCCTTGGACAGCAGCTCATCCCTTTCTGTCAGACTGACGCACGAGGCTGCAAATCCTACCCCTCAAGCCACACATGCACCAACAAATCATTCAAGCTCTATCAGTCTGTCAGCCATAGCCACGGTGATTCAAATCTCTGCGTACTGTGTGGATTCCGCTCATGCAAGGCATCAAATTCATTGGTCAAAGGCTTTGTCCTGGTCTTCCATGATGAGTGATGAGTTTCATGCAATGCAAATCAATATGGGTTTACATAGGTGCTCTGCCCTCTTGTGCGAAAGTTTCAAAGAGCATGCCCATGCTACTTCCGCTACCTGTGGACCACCAACAGTCATCCACAACATGCCGATCACCAAAAAGTAACAAAGTTGATGACATAAATTCAGTCCAGTTCTTTCTTCCATTCATTCTTTATGTTGTTGTTTTCTTATGTTCTTTCTTTCTTCCTTCCTTTCTTCCTCTGTTTCTTTCTTCCTTCTTTTATTTCCTATTCACTCTTTCTTTCTGTTCTGTTCTTTTCTGACCTTTTTTTTCCTTTCCTTTTCTTTGTTTCTTTTCCTCTCTTTTCCTCTCTTTCCCTCCTTTCTTCCGTTTTTTTGTCTTTCTGCTTGTCTTCCTGCTTTTCTTTCCTTTCCTTTACTTTACTTTTATTTTATGTTCTTTTCATTTTTTCTCTTCATTGTTTCTTTTCGTGTTCCTTTTTTTTTCTTTTCTTCGTTGTCCCCTTCTTTTCTGTTCGTGTCCCTTTTCTTTTTTGTGCGCTCTGTTTTTCCATTTTTCTTCTGCATGTCCTGTCATTTTGTTTGTTTTCTGTTTCTATTGTTCTTTCATTTTGTCCTTTTATCGTTTTATCTTCTTTCGTTTGCTTTTCTTTTCTTGTTTTTTTGTTTTACTTTTCTTTTATGTTCCTTTTTCTTTTTTTCCCTTTCTTGTCTTTGCTCCTTTCTTTTGGCTTCTTTCCGCTTCGGTTTCTTCCTTCTTTCTTTCTTTCTTTCTTTATTTATTTCTTTCTTTCTTTATTTCTTTCTTTCTTTATTTCTTTATTTCTTTATTTCTTTATTTCTTTATTTCTTTATTTCTTTCTTTATTTTTTAATGTTTTTATTTATTTATCTTTCTTTCTCTTTCTTTCTTGTTCTTTCTATTTCTTTCAATTTCTTTCATTCTTTCAATTTCTTTCAATTTCTTTCATTCTTTCATTCTTTCATTATTTATCTTTCTTTCATTCTTTCATTCTTTCATTCTTTCATTCTTTCATTCTTTCATTCTTTCATTCTTTCATTCTTTCATTCTTTCTTTCATTCTTACATTCTTACATTCTTTCATTCTTTCATTATTTATCTTTCTTTCATTCTTTCATTCCTTCATTATTTCATTCTTTCATTCTTTCATTCTTTCTTTCTTTCTTTCATTCATTCTTTCTTTCATTCTTTCTTTCATTTATTCATTCATTCATCCTTCCTTTCTTTCTTTCTTTCTTTCTTTTCTTTTTCTCTTTTTTTTCTCTCCGTGTCTCTTTCATTCCTTTTTTTTTCCTCTCCTTTTTTTACTCTTTTGCTGTTTGGGCATTGAAGCGTTGCCCGTTGCCGGCCAATCAAATTCAACACGTTGACGAACATAAAAGAGATACGTGTCACATATACTATCATGTGCTTTTGGTCTTCTGTAGCTCTATTTTTTTTCCCGAACAAGACAACTAACAAAGCCCTTGACAACAAAAAATCAACTACGGCTTTTAAGTACCAGCAAACATCTGGACAGAACAAGAACAATGCTCAACGTGGTCTGTTGTTGCCATTTGGAGCGTCACGTCTTTCGGTAAACGCTTTGACCGCGGACATCCTCTTCATCCTGCACGTTGTAGATCCACATGGCTACTGAGGACAAGACTAAGGCCATCCATTGCTCCATTGACAAAATCTGCGCTGACTTACCCCCAATGAACTCAAACTGGCTGAAGAAGCCACCCAGATTGCCGCAAAGGATTGCACCAACAGATGCCCAAGTGCTTGAAAGGTGTTTGATAAGCCATGTCAAGCATAAATTGCAAGATACATTGAAAAATAGGTAGATTTTTTGTCCCATAAAGCAGGTCCAGGAATCTGCCAAATCCTGCCCAAAAGTGGCAAACGAAGCTTCGTTGTGGCCACTTGGGGTAGGCCATGGGATCCAAGATGCTGGGATGAAAATCATTCCCCAAGGGACTTGCCAAACACACTGCCAAAAATAGCCATAAGCCACATCCAAGTTCGCCTGCTTCAGCTTCTGCTGTTTGTACACATTTAAAAAGGCAAAGGGCACATGGGAAACGATGTAAAGCATGTACATAGAGGCCAAAACACCGAAGCTAAAGTGCAGGATTTCGCCGCTCGAATCTTTGTAAGGAGGCAGACCCATCTCTACACAATTGCTGGTGGCATTGTTGACTATCCACTTGGCCTCTTTGTTCGTGAGCAAGTTTTCTATGGCAACATCCCCCAGAGTCTCTGTGGCTGTTCTAAGGCCCTGGCAAATCACACTAGGTGGCCCCTGTAACTCTGCGATCACACCAACAAGGCAGGAATAAAGAATAAGAGAAATTCCTGCCCAGTGAACCATCTTGAAGCGAGTTTTCAAATAGAAGAAAGACAAAACGGCAGTCCACAATACATCCAATTTGGCCAAAGGAGTTTGCAAGACCACCGGAATAAAGGGCAATGATGGGGCCATGGATGTTGCACACAGCTGATTCAAAAATCCCAGGAGAATGAACCAATGTTGAGGTACAGGGCCCTCTACTGAAGCTTGTCTACTGCAAGGTGAGAACCAAGCAAGTCCAAACGTGCGAGACTCGCACAGCTTCACCAGGAACAGCAGCAAAAAGCACGTCGACAAGACGCCTATGGGCCAGTAGATACTCATTAGAATGGTTGTGTAAGCCGACATTGCCTTCTGAACTCGGTAAATCAAGACGGTAGCCAGGGAACGCGTGATAACATATAGCACGAAAACGAGTGCCACTTGAAGCGTCTGACTCGTCGGTTGCGTCTGCTCATCTTCACTTGTCTGACTTTCAGAATCTGACAAGGCAGTTGGAGTGTACGGCATGTATTTATTGCTCAAAAGTATTTGGAAAGCGGTGGCTTCTCAATGTTTTGTACAATCCTAAGTAGCTGGCTCTTGAGCCACACGGGCTCTGCGGCTACACAACTTCCCATGGCACAACTTGAGTTTCAGGCAGTTTCCTTCCCTAATCCACAATACTGAACTAAAGGAATTCAACCTGAAACTGATCATGGTTTTCCTGTGTTCACATTCAAAGTGTTTGGACGCCTGGCTGCAAGCAAAACTGCAGATACAATTACAAGCGCAACCATATCTGCAAAACTGCTGAGCACCTATCTCCAGGAAGAATACGAGATTCGTAGGCGCTTTGCCTCCTACGTCAATGCACAAAAATGGAAAGTTTCACTGCAGCCACGCCGGATATCATGCAAGGGCCTGTGTGGCTACACCCAGACTCAATGATCCCAATTTCAAAGAAGCTTGGGTCGTATCCGGAACAGCAGCAGCGAATCCTTGTGAAAACCATGAAACGACATCAGCAGCCATGGCGTCTTTCTCAACACAACCTTCGCAGAACCTGACCTTGAAGCTGCACCGGACCGGCCACCAAGACCAGATCCTTGAAGCCCCGTCCTGCATCGAACTTTGGGTCGAAGACGTAAGGCCCTTGAATCTGGAACAATATGGAACAAGGAATCTTTGATGATCTTTGAGAGAGTGATCCACCTGGAGACCATGCCCACTGATAGGGAAATTCTGTTTCAACTCCTTCAACCGTGACATGTCCTTTGGCCAGTGTGGGTCATCATATGGTGTCTCAAAAAACTGTTTTTCATGCTCATTGAAATGCTCGTGGTACTCTACAAAGACTCTCGAGATCTCATTCTTGCATGGATGGAGACGGAAACCTACATTTCTTAACAACCCCTCTGGATCCAATAAGAAGTCGCACGAAATCTCTCTTCGCACTTGGGAACGTGTGTTTTCATTTTCTTGTTAGTTTCAACTCTGAAATATACCTGTGTACTAAATGATTGAATGCGCAAATTTGGGAAGAGTAGGTATGGTACACCCAGCCAAAAATACGTACTCGCGTTTCATCTTAAACTATGACCAACAACCCTGAACCTGGTGGAGGCAGCCACTGGTTCTTCAACGCCGCTGCGCCTCAGTGGAGCTTGTTGTGGTGTTGTGTCAGAAAACGGTGGCCGTGGCTTTAAGCAATACCCGAGAACTTTTTTAGGGGGTACCATGCGGTACCCCATTTCTGCCCCGCCCCTCAAAGTCGACGTTCTCTAACCACAGGTCACAATTGAAGCAACTCAGGTCTCAGCTTGCACCGTGACCGCTGCCAACTGGCACCTTAGAAACATGGCTTTTTGGAGTGGTTTCGCGCTGTTGAATCTGTGATCACCAAATATTCCGTGTTCCATCAGATGGGATATGAGTCCATGACCAAAATTCGGCTGCCAGGGTCAGGAAAAATCAGGTGAACCCCGCGGCGCAGAAAGGCCCCCCCCAGGGTAGTAAATCCAGGACCATCTCCAATCTGTTTCAGCCCCAGGCCTTAGGGCGCGGCGCTGTCCCGAAACATGCTGAGCACTGAGACTGTTGATGGAAAAGAAACCAAACATGGCTATATATATAGATGATGCTAGATTGACATCTCAATCTGATGGTGTTCATCTGGTGGATTCAAGTATAGCTGAGTCACAGAAAAACGACGAAAAATGTCTGCACCTCCAAGACGATTCACCTTAGCAAAGTTGATCAGCGGCCCTTCAAGGCTTGGAAGTCTGAAGGACCGCTCATTTCTTCCAGTGGCCGCTGCGTCTGCAATTCAACTGGTTTGAGGCTAAGCAGCCTGCTGAGTTCGCGACTATCTGGAGCCTGTCAGAAACAGAATTTGGAACCGCATTTGCAGGGACATGCTGCAACAATTCCCGCGACAAGCATTCTGTGTCCTCACATGAAACAAGTCGTGAGGTTTTATTGCTGACCCTTTGGATGTGCCACAATAAGCAGTTCACAGACTAAAAATTCGGTGTAAAACCGTAGCCCTCCCCGGCGACTCTCGCCTAAAGACCCATCCTCTGACCTGAAGTGCCAAACTTGAGAGTTCCCATCGAATCGGAACACCCCAATGTTGTACCTTCCGTGTCAATGTAGAAAAAATCAACTCTTGTGTCCCGCACTTTAGTTGGGACCTTCCAAGCTAGACCTGCAAAGTTGACGGTTCTACATCCAAAGCAAGCTATCCTCGTAGAAGAACAGTGCGTGGTTAAAAGAAGTGGATCTAATCAGAACGCAGCATCAAAGTTGCTTGTCACATCCAAAACATCCTCACGCATTTATCCTAAAACAAATTCTAAACAAAGGTTGGAAGCATCTCAATGTTGGATGTGCATACGTGCACGATTGTTGTGGAAATAGCGCTCATCGGCTTGAATAAATCTGCTTAGTATTTTCAGTGGTTTTTATGCAAACATGTTTTTCAATTTATATACAATGCCTGTTGAAACAGTTTTTTGGGATTTCAACCACCCGATCTTCCACATTTCCGCAGTGATCTCTGGGGGCAAGGACATCACGGTCAGCACGGCGTCAACCATGTCCACAACCCGCATGAAAACAGAAGCTGTGTTGGCACAGTCCTCTTGCCCCAAATGGATTTTAAGGTTCCAATGCGATAAATGCGGGTTCTCGGTAGTGGATGAGAAAAGTTGTTCATTCTTTGGAACTCAAAATGATCGGCGGTTTCGGTGAGAGCCAATTAGAGACAATCAGATGGGTGTGCCTCACTATGGAGGGGAGCCTTGAAAGAAGGGAGGTGGACGCAATGACCAACATGACCAACCATTGAACCATCAGGTTTAATTAATAAAACACAGTTGTTTGATCTACTGTTGTGGAAACAAGGTGTAAAGGATGAAGTGGTCCACGACGGGGTTAGTGGATTTAGTTATGTCGTCCACTTTTTGTAATTTGTTTGATCCCTCATTGGTGTCAAGGGAGGCTGTTCTGGAGCAAAGATTGAAAGCAGATTTCCCAAAACAACCTCTCCATCATGACTTTGCCCGCGTGACAATAAATTGACTGAAGCCAGCTGTGCTGTTACCTTCCCGTTGGCATCCAACACATTGCCAAATTCAATTTGGTTGCCGGCAATCTGCTCATTATGCGCCCCATCACCTGACACAGATGGGCGGAAAAAAATGATTTAGTCAAAGGCTGTTTCGTAAATAGACTCCGAGTTACGGATTTTCGCATTCTCACTAGCCCAAAGATCATTTTGTCAGGTTGGCAGCGGTTGGCATGTGCCTGAAATCGGGCTGGGGCTCAAGAGATCATGAAGTCCAGTTGTCATTTGCCTGAAGGAGAGAAGTAGCTCAAGAGATCATTCAGTCCAGCCGTCATTTGCTTGAAGTAGAGAATCGCTCAAAAGATCAATAAGTCCAGTTGTCATTTGCCTGAGAGGAGTAGTTCAAAAAATCATTGAATCCAGTTGTCACTTGCCCAGAGTAGAGAAGTAACTTAAGAGATCACTAACTCCAGTGGTCATGCCTGAAGTAGAGAAGTCGCTCAAAAGATCATTACGTCCAGTTGCAGATGGCATTGGAATGGCTGCGTCAAGGTTCCGTGCGGCTGCGTGCGTAATTCCATTGCATCTTGCAGCTGAGGGTCGCAAATCGTGTTGGACTGGTTGCGTCAAATTTCCTTGCTGCTGCAGCTGCGTGCGTAATTCCATTGTCTTGTGCAGCTGAGAATCGTAAATCGTATTGGCACGGCTGCATCAAAGTTCCTTGCTGCTGCGGCTGCGTGCGTGATTCCATTGTCTCGCTTAGCGTCGTAGATCGTATTGGAATGGCTGTATCAAGGTTGCCATGGTGATTTGGCAGCAGATTTTTCCATTTTGGCGCTGATGATTTTCCTTTCCAAATTCCTTTCAAAAAGCGCTTCAACATGGACTGTTTGTAGCTTGGCGTCGGGACCCGTTTTGGAGCTCCAGTCCCTGTGGCCTTTGCGGGGAATTCTATTATATAAGTCTTGCAAGCCAGTGTCTGCAGATCGCATTGGAATCACTGTGTCAAGGAACCTCGCCCGCCACGGCATGTGTGATTGCATTGTCTTTGGCAGCTGAGCGTCGTAGATCGTATTGGAATGGCTGTACCAAGGTTGCCATGGTGATTTGGCAGCAGATTTTCCACATTTTGGCGCTGATGATTTTCCTTTTAAAATTCTGTTTAAAAATAAGCGCAAAATTAATAATTTTTTGGCTTTGGCGTGGAGATCCAATTCTGGAGCTCCGTGATGTCCGCCAGGGCGCGGAAAGCGCCGCAGAGAACATGGTCAATATTACCTTCCGTGCTATGCGCTGGAGGCAAGGGTCATGGACCATACGGCGACTCTCGACGTCAAAATGTTCACGAATGCATGCCAGATGTTCTTGGCGGCCGCAGGGCATGGAGACAATAACGCGGTGATTCCAGATCAATAAATGTTGAAGGACCTGCAGGCCAAAAGGTGATCCTTGAACTGCATTTTGGTTGAAGACGCAGCCTATCAGAGCCGAGGCGGTCGCAATGTGATCGAAGTTGTTTCCGTGCAAGAGATGGATCTG
The DNA here is from genome assembly GCA_003297045.1 of Symbiodinium sp. clade C Y103. Taxonomy (NCBI): domain Eukaryota; class Dinophyceae; order Suessiales; family Symbiodiniaceae; genus Cladocopium; species Cladocopium sp. clade C. The sequence continues at coordinate 184,050 of BGPT01001054.1, forward strand.
TTATTTTCTGGATTGGACCGTGTTTTCGATTCAATCTGGTGGCTGTCGACCAGGCCCGAAGCCGCTGGCGTTGGAAGAGATTGTGGTGGATGCTGCCGATCAGGTTACCACCGCCGGTGGCACATTGATCGAACTGGCTGAACTCTTTGTGCAGTTGAGTGAGAAAGCACCCATGCGACAGACCAGGCAAGGCGAGCAAGGCCTGCGGATCACATTCTCGGCCAGGGACTTGGCGAGTCGCACCGAAAAAACGGAATGCAATCTTCTGTGGGTTGTCTGCTTGGAAGAGATGGTTGAAATTGTTCGCTTGGATGCAAGGATTCCGGATGGCGTGACCGCGCGCCCCAATGTTGCTGCAGGCGAACAGAAAATAGCCTACTGGCAGGTGGCTTGGTTTTGGCCGGCAAGTAGCGATGAGATGGACGCGTCACCCGCGCGCAAGCACTGGCAGGAGCAAAGGCCAGACGGCGGCAAAGAGATCTAAGTTGGTCCAACAGACCTTGGCATCGCCGTCGTATCAAGCGCCGCCACACGCAAGCAAGGCCACGCACGAGAAGTGATAAGACACGGAACAGATGCAACGCGCGACTGCGGCGACCCTTCGCCGCGTGGCTGCGCTGCCCGCAGACATTGAGGAGACCTGGTGACAGGTGACACTCGCTCATAGCTGCGCTGCTTGCGGCGGGTCCGAGGACTGAGGCATTGGTGCGCAAGGGCGTGCTGCCTGCGCATCACGAAACCTGTCGACGTTGCGCGCGTGCGCAAAAAATTGCGGCCGCTCCAACGAAGAACGAGCGTGTTGTCACGGAGCATGCGCTGTGTGTCAGAGCTTCTCTGTGTGCTAGCTTCTCTGCGCCTCTGTGTAAACACTTCTCTCCCTAAAGGCTTCCTCGTTTGAAAGCATGTGCGTGTAGGCGCTTTTGCGTCTAAAAAATCTCTGTGTGAAAACAAGTAGGTAAAGGTGACAAGGGTTGAGACAAGTGGCCAAGAGGTGACAAGATTTGGAGGTGAGGTGATTTGAGTGGAGGTCAGAAAACGTAGGAAAAGTTGAGACGAGGTGGTAAAAGGTCAGAAGGAGTGAAGCGGGTTGAAAGAAGTCGAGAAGAGCTCCGCTGAGATGAGAGCCATTGAGAAAGTTGAGAAGAGATGGAAAGCGGCAAGAAAAGGTTAGAAAAGGTGGGAAGAGATGAGAGTCGTTCAGAAGGTTGAAGGGAGATCAGAAGACTGAAGCAAGATGATGAAGAATGGGCTGAGCAGAGTTGCGCAGCTGCGATTCTTCGCGCCAGCTCCTATAGGCAAAACTCGTGTTTTGATCCTATAGCTTCTGTTGGAAACTTAAGCTTCTTTTCTTTTGGAAACTTCCCCCACCCGCCTCGCGCGGGTTTTACTTGTAGATGTAGGTTGGTGTAAATATATATACACGTACACATACGTACACTTTGCCGCCAGGTTGAAGAGTTTTGCTATTGACAAAGCAGCCTGACAATTTATTTGCTTGTAACTTGTGAAACACGAGCCAAATCAAAGATCTGAAACGCATGGATCCAAACCAAAATTGGTGGGGAGGAAAACAAAAAGTTTCCGAGAAGAGGTAGCAAGCCAACAGCCATTGATTTATGGCGAGCTGTTTTTTCTTCACGTTTTTCAATCTCAACGTGAGACTCTGGGACCTAGCACCCTGCTACCAGAATCAGGATGCAAACACATCAGGATAAGCAACGCGCCGTCACCCAGCAATTTCAAACCCCAAATGGCCGCCGGAAACCAAGAGCCCACGGGAATCCCAAAAGTCAAGCACGCAACTACTAAGTTGAACGAGGGGATTTCGGGGAAACCGAGGGCATGGGACAGCACGGTTCCAGGAATGTGATTCAAAATTATCCCGGCAAGAGACCCCAAACAGTGTGGGGGGGGTGAGGATAGTGTAAGCTAATGTATGATAATGTTGAGGACATGGATGAGGATGGGGATGAGGATGATGATGATGAAGATGATGATGATGATGATGATGATGATGATGATGATGATGATGATGATGATGATGATGATGATGATGGTGAAGATGATGATGATGATGATGATGATGATGATGAAGAAGAAGATGATACTGTCTGTTGAGGACGATGATGTTGAGGATGATGATGTTGAGGAGGATGGGGTGCAGGGGGATTATGTTGTGGATGATGAGGTGGATGATGATGATGTTGAGGATGAAGATGTTGAGGAGGATGAGGATGAGGATGATAATGCGGAAGATGAGGTTGAGGATGAGGACGGTGTTCTAGCAAAATGATGTCTGTACAAGGTGTCTTTTAGAGGTCTTTTGGCAAGATCTCTTTTTGAGATCTCTGCAGAAGCTCTCTAGACAGCTCTCTTGGCAAGATCTAGGTGAGAGACCTCTTGGCAAGATCTCTTCACAAGATCTCTGTAGAAGGTCTCTTGGCAAGATCTCTGTAGGAGATCCCGGTAGAAGCTCTCTTGGGAAGATGTATGCAAGAGACCTCTTAGCAAGATCTCTGCAATAGAGACCGAAGCAATGTCTCTGTACAGGATCCCTATAGGAAGTCTCTTGGCACGATCTCTTTATGAGATCCCTGTAGAAGCTCTCTATAGTAGCTCTCTTGGCAAGATCTATNTAGGAAGTCTCTTGGCACGATCTCTTTATGAGATCCCTGTAGAAGCTCTCTATAGTAGCTCTCTTGGCAAGATCTATGTGAGAGACCTCTTGGCAAGATCTCTTTACAAGATCTCTGTAGAAGGTCTCTTGGCATCATCTCTGTATGAGATCTCTGTAGAAGCTCTCTTGGCAAGATCCCTGTGTGAGATCTCTGTAAGAGGTCTCTTGGGAAGATCTATGTATGAGATCTCTGTAAGAGGTCTCTTGGCAAGATCTCTGCAACAGAGATCTATGCAATGTCTCTGTACTTATTCTATATTCAAACCGCAGCCTATCGCAAAGTACGCTCGAAACTCGCTACGGAAAAATTTCGAAAATCTCGCACAACGAAAAACTCGCCGTAAATGAAAAATCGTGAGCTCGCCGAACTCCAAAAACACGTGCACACAAACGAATGCCACTCGGACCTTTTTCATCAAAGCAGTTGGGGACAAATCGGTGTGCCCGTGCTCTTAGGCACTGGGCTAGGCAGAAAGAATCAAGGAATCTAAGGTTCAAAAGAAACAGGGGGGGAAAACACTAGTGTTTGGGCGGGTCATCCAAGTTCGTCGAACAAAGAGAATCCCACCACTCCCTCCCTTAAACCAAAATTTCACAAGATTCAAAAAGTTGTCATGTTCCACAAGGACATGTTGCACATGACACAAAAGAACAGATACTACACTGTTCGGAGAGAGACATTCAAAAGATAAGAACAGATACTACGCTGTTCACGAAACGACTGTCTGGCATCCAAGTGATAAGAACAGATACTGCACTGTTCAGTACATCACAGCACAACTGTCGTTTGAAATTGTTTGGGAAAAAACCAATCCCAAAAAAAGGGATAACGCGTGAGTTCCGATTTGCATACTTCATTGCAAAACACAGGCTGCTAATTTTTGGCCAAGCCAAATTCTTTTGGAGAATAAGGTTTTCATCCTCCTTTCAGGAGGAGTTTCAACTTATTCTATATTCAAACCGCAGCCTATCGCAAAGTACGCTCGAAACTCGCAACGGAAAAATTTCGAAAATCTCGCACAACGAAAAATTCGCCGTAAATGAAAAATCGTGAGCTCGCCGAAATCCAAAAACACATGCACACAAACGAATGCCACTCGGACCTTTTTCATCAAAGCAGTTGGGGACAAATCGGTGTGCCCGTGCTCTTCCCATTAGAAGATGCACACCTCAAGAGAAAAGGTTCTCCAGAAATATTTTCCAGTCTACCTTTCTCTCCATGGATCCCAGCTGCTCTAGTTCCCGGCACTCAAGCCGGCTTGGCCCGTGGGCTATATTCGAATGTGTTGGCACTCGAGCGTACCAACTTTTCATCTCGAGCTGGCACTCGTGCTGCATGATGTGTCGCACGATTGTCTGGCCGATTGCTGTAGCACCATACCCTTTGCAAACAGCAGCGCGTGCTGCATCGTTGTCCAAATAACAGACAACATGAGCTGATCTCAGGGCAGGCCCCCACAGGAAGAAAGAAATGAAAATTGGTAATAGCTCCAGTTTGTAGTTTGGGTTATCCGAACTCGCCAAAGCAACTTTCATGAAATCCGCAGGAACTTCAGAGGAGAAATGCTGCACGCAGCGACCATTGGGGTCAGCAAGAACCCCTCCCACACTTCCGGTTTTCTGGTAGTCTCCCTCGCAAGCTCCATCAGTGAAAATTAGGAATGTGTCCAAGCATGTAGGGTTGATACGCAAAGCTCCAGCTTCCGATACCCTAGTCAACAACCAGACGACGGATGGCCCGAGAGCGAAGAGAGATGTAGTGAAATATGTAAGTCAGAAGATGGTATAGCATGAAACATAGAGAGAGAAATATATGAAGATAT
>BGPT01001054.1:192201-202401 GCA_003297045.1 Symbiodinium sp. clade C Y103
TCGAACCTCGTTTCGTGCGTGAAGGGTTCATCCGGACACTTTGAAATCGCAATTTTACCTCAGTTTTTGACACTCGAACCTCGTTTCGTGCGTAAGGGTTGCCGCCGACAAGTTGAAATCGCAATTTTACCTTAGTTTTTGACACTCGAACCTCGTTTCGTGCGTGAAGGGTTCATCCGCCACACTTGAAATCGCGATTTTACCTCAGTTTTTGACACTCGAACCTCGTTTCGTGCGAGAGGCTTCACGTTTCGTGACGGCTCGTCGGCACTGCCCGCGGCCTAAAGAGAGAAAGAAGAAGAAGGAGAGAGTGAAAAGGGAGAGAGAGAGAGAAAGAGAGNATGTGAAGATGTGAAGATGTGAAGATGTAAAGATGTGAAGATGTAAGGATGTGAAGACGTGAAGATGTGAGGATGTGAAGATGTGAAGATGTGAGGATGTGAGGATGTGAAGATGTGAAGATGTGAAGATGTGAAGACGTGAAGATGTGAGGATGTGAGGATGTGAAGATGTGAGGATGTGAAGATGTGAAGATGTGAAGATGTGAAGATATGAAGATGTATGACAGACCTTCACAGNGTGAAGATGTGAAGATGTGAAGATGTGAAGATATGAAGATGTATGACAGACCTTCACAGTTAGAAGAACCCTTCGCTCAGACGCTCTCGGGAAAAATTGCACTGCATTGACTTCAGCATCAGACAGTTGGACTATTCTGTCTGATCTACAGGCCACTTCTCCAAGCACCTTTATGCTGTATTGCGCAATTCGACCAAAAGCATAACCCTCAAACCATTGCATGCGCCCACGAAGCCTTTCGGCTTGCTTAGGCTCAAGTTTCCTGCTGGTTGCCACTTCCAACAAAGCTTCTTTTAGTTCTGCACGGCGTTCTTCAGTGTGTCCCACTGTAAAACCTTCTTTCGCATTGCCCAACTTCACCAGAAGTCCAAGGGTCTTAACACTGTTTCCAAACTCCACAGCTTTTGAACCTTCTCTGGCATACCACATGCCAAATAAATCAAAAAGAGCCTCGGCCGCTATGGAAGTACCATTGGTCATTCGCTTCTTGCATATAAGAGTAAAGTCATCGTAGAAGACCGTCCAACAAAGCCTCAAACCAACAGTTCCCACGTACCAAAGAGCCATACTGATACGTAGGAAGGCACTGACAGACCCTGATGCTCCAAAAGGGAGCGCATTGAGTCCCAGCAAGCATGGTTGTCCCTGCTCGACATCCCACACCAAAAGGCGCAGCACATCACGAGTTTCCTTGCCCACTCCAAACTGTTTGTAAGCGCTATGATCGTACGTGCGTTCAACCACTTCGTCATCCAGCTACTCAGCCAGGTCAGGGCACAGCCAGCTGAGATAGGCCGCCAACTGGTCAATGGCATGTACTCTCAGCTTCTCTTTTGTACCATATGCTTTGTTGTGTCCCCCAACCGAACAGTCATCAATCACCCGTACTTTGGTCTTCTGCTGAAGCCCAAATCGCTTGGCCAGGAGAACATCATTCACATCACTTGTGACGTCTCGCCAAAGCCACTGCTTGTTGAATTCCTCCAACGTGTTGTCCCAGGTTTCCCGCGCAAGTTCATTGTTCTCGGTCTCGTTGGCCTGACCAAATATCATTTGGTTCAGCCCTTTGGCCAGGCTTTTCACCATGTCCAAGCTGTACTCAGGTCGTTTCGTCTCTTTTGGAAACACATAAGGACTCCGTCATCCATCCATGCAGAGTAAAACCAGAAATAGTTTCATCAACCAGGTCTTTGTCAGGGTACTCCAACTCACGCAGTATCTCTTTCAACAAAAGTGAATGCTTGCCTTGCAATAGGTGTCTCAGGTGAGGTTCCATTTTGGCATGAAGTTCAGTTTCTTCAGCTGCGAGCTCCTTCACCCTGTTGCTCCACTTCCACAACCACTTCCACAAGAAGTTTGCCCTTTCCTTTGCAAGCACATAGTGACTCTTTCCAAAGTTTTGTCGCAAGACCTGTTGTGTTGTGTCTGACAAATGTATTGCAATTCTTTGAGGATGTTCTGCACTTATCGCCTGTTCTGGGAATGCCAACTGTGACAACCTCGTAATTGTCGTTGATCTTGGCCCGACACGACACATGTGCTTTGACATCATCTTTTTTGCTCGGAAGTAGCACGCTGGCTCACGGCCTGTGTCACTTTACAAGAAAATGAAGCAGAGTAAATACAATGTACAATGATTCAAAACGGAAACAACTACCTCAGCCCGGCTCTCAGAAGTTCTCTCGTGCAATAGAGGCCATCAGGAAGGGTCTTACACATGTGCTTTGACATCAGCTGCTTTTGTATCTGCTGCATTTATCATTGACACAAAAGCTCCCCACTTGATGCCGTCAATGCACAATTTTGGACCCTTTGCAAATTGTTTTAAAAACTGGCTATCTGAAGGTCAATAAGGTGATGCAAGGGCCAGGACGGTGAAAATGAAAGCCGCCGCAACGGGCTGCCAATGACTGAAACCAATCCACAGATGCCCACCATGGTGTACCCTTTTGCAAGATCCACCGTGACAACAATTGTCAAAGTATGTCGGCACCGCGCCACGAGAAAACACCGCGTTACGATCGAAAATGCGGACCGGCCCAAACAGCACGTTACGATCCAAAATGTGCACCGCGCTCCACGGACACGCACATCAGGGTCTTAGAAATGCACCGCGCTGCAAGAAAACAGCACGTTACGATCCAAAATGTGTACCGCACTTCGCGGAACCGTTGATTATAATCTCCGGTCCCCGTTTTACAAAAAATGTGCGAGAACGACGTTACTTGCGCCTGAACAATTTCATTCCTCCAAGAACTGGAGGCTCTTCGGTGCGAGAGCTGGCCCAGAGCCAGCCGGCCAGAAAAGACATTTGCACTCTTAGCGGCCTGCCGCAAGGCAAAGGTCTGGCACAGCCCTGTTGGTGAGGCGGCCCTTGGGTCCCAGAGCTGGCCGAGAGCCAGGGCGGCCAGAAAAAGAGATTTGCACTGTCAGGGGCTTGCCGTAAGGCAGAGACCTGCCAGAGTCTTGTTGTCGAGGCGGCCCTTGGGCTCCAGAGCTGGCCCAGAGCCAGGCGGCCAGAAAAAGAGATTTGCACCGGACAAGAGACTGAGATAATTAAGACAGAATAAACAAAACTGAAACGACTCCCAAGCCCGGCTCTCAGAGCACCTCCACGACGTAATAGTGGCAGTAACAGCTCTGGGACCCAAGAGCCTCCTCACCAACAAGGCTGTGTCAGGTCTTTGCCTCACAGCGGGCCTCTAACGGTGCAAATCTCTTTTTCTGGCCGGCTGGGCCAGCTCTGAGGCCCAAGAATCTTCTCACCAATGAGCTGTGCCAGGTCTCTCCTTGCCAATAGGGCTCTGGCAGGTCTCTGCCTCACGGCCAGCCCCTGATAGTGACACAGGCCGTGAGCCAGCGTGCGCTCTTCCGAGCAAAAAAAGACTCCTAACGCGGCAGCTTTACTGGTTGGATTTTTTATGTTGCCGCGGAGTTGAATGCCATCCGGTTGAAGAATGACAAAAGACATGTTAAGCAGGATGAATCCTTCATTCACATTACGGGAAGCGTTGCCAATTGATGACTCCAGAACATTTCAGAAGAAGGTCTAAGACGAGATTTTACCACAGTTTTGTAGAAGTTTTGACATCCTTAATTGCGGAGTCTTGCCTGAAATTGAACAATTGGCAGGAATATCAAGGAGAGAAACAAACGCCAAACAAACGCCTCAGACAATGTACGAAGTTAGAGAGCAAGTGGAGCCTAATGAGTGGCAACAAGAGTTCTGGGAACAATTCCCTGGGTATTGGCTAGCAGAAGACATCCCGAATCCATTCACACCACAGGCAATAAAAAACTATGCCAGAAGAGAACTTGCTGAGCGAAGTGCGACCGATACAAGGACCAGCTCAGCTCACGGAACTGGGAGAAGATCTGCGCAAACTCTGGGGGAAGAGCAGATGCCAGATCCAGAACTCGGAAAGGGAGAGGAAAGAGTCAATAGTCTTAACAGCCCTCCATAATATCTGCTCATAAAGGCACCCAGAAAACCAGGATGCCAAGAAGGGCCGCAAGTAGTGTACAGTAGCAGACAAGAGTGTGCAGGCTGACCCGAAAAAGAGCCGTGTTCTATTGGCGAACAAGTTGTAGTGCTATGATCATCAAGTACGCAGAACTGAGGTAGGCCGAGAAAGGTGACCCCTGATGTGCATCGTCTCTTTCGGCTCGGAGCTATATCCTTCCACCTTTGCTACTCTTGACACTCAACCTCACATCTGACGATCCTCTCCTCTATCCTTTTTGTTTGTCCTACCTTGCCCTTCCTGTCAACTGCTCCTATTCTTTCCTGCCTACCTTACTTTCCTCCTGGCTTTGGTTGTGTGGTGTCTTGTTGTGTTTTGTTGGGTTGTTGTTGCTTCTGGTTCAGAGAAACTCCGGAGCCGGTTAGTTCGTGCCAAAGTGCACGTAGGTAGCCATGGAATGCGATCATTATCACGAGCCACAGTCAACCCGATAAAACAAAACGAAACAGGAGCCTCTGGTCAGATAAGACTTGGGCGAACTCCAACCCCTCTCGGAGGCAGGGTGGTGCTCAAGGCGACTATCTCAGAAACAGCAATAAGCAGTCCCTGTAGAGCAAACGCAAGCAAGAACTAAGAACAAAGACCACTTGCCCAGGTGTGTGAGGCAGTTATTACCAATTTCCAAAGGCATGGCCGTAGTGGGGCCCCCAGAACTTGTTTTCAATCAGTTCTCGAGGCCACACTGAAGCACTGCTGAAAAAAAGATGCAAAGCAGAATGCAAAATGAAATGATGAACACAATTAGCTTGCCTCTCCGCTCGGAGGCGGGGTGGCCTACATCATTCAAAAGAAGCAGCTATCTGAGGATGGCGAGATTGGCAATCCCAGCAGCAGTATGTGAAAATTGGTAGACAATTCACTTATTGTGCAGGGAGGATGAAGCCCTTGTACTTGTTGCTCGGAGGTTGCAAGTCCCGGCTAATCCCCTTGACCAAAATACCGAAACAATTGGAGAGGTACCCAGGAGCAGCTCATTGGGAACACAACCAATGAAGGAGCTGTTTAAAACGAAAGTAAGGAATTGGGGACGGTTAGATACACGGTGCAAGAAGCTCGCTGCTGTAAACAAAGGAATTGCGGATGATTGGATTACAGCCCAAGGCTGTCAACAGTACTATTGATAGTATAGCGAAGCTGCAGATACTATAAGGCCTCCTAGATAGCCAAAAGTAAGGGTGAGGAGATCATCTTGGGCTGATGAAGCTCGGTGAGTGGATCCTCCCCTTGCTTGGCTATGTTTGATGCCTATAGCGTGACCAATTTGGTCACATTACGAAGCCACAGCTTACATACACCTCCCCCCTGGGGGGGGGGTGGGCGATCTCAAGTAAGGAGTATGAGTCCATTATGCGAGGATACTCTGCTCCCTTTCATTGAGCGTTTGGTGGAATTGTGGAATTTTGGAACAAGAGTCGTTCAGCTGTTGCTACCTTTACAATTTTCAAATGACTTTGCAGCCTTGGCGACGGATGACTGGGTTTACTGATGTTGGCGTCAGTATTGTCTACAGTACGGTATGTTTGAAGATAGAACGGTAGCAAAATTTTCTGCCACTTCTCCCCGTTGGGTGCGGGTGATGAAGTTTGGGCACATTTGTCTACCGTGCTTTCAGAAATGGTGTGCCAATNGAACGGTAGCAAAATTTTCTGCCACTTCTCCCCGTTGGGTGCGGGTGATGAAGTTTGGGCACATTTGTCTACCGTGCTTTCAGAAATGGTGTGCCAATATGTTGATTGCCATGTACACCTATTCTGACAGCCCGCCGATCCAATGAGTTCATACTGGTTCCTACGGATCCTCTGGTCTCAAGAGTACTCTAACATTCAGGGTGCTACAAGCGGGCATTGGCACTGCTTCCTTGCAGACCTGTACTGAGCGCCGGGCGTTTTGTTATTTCATTTTTGGTTTCTGTTTTGTTTCATTCAATTGACAAGTGACACAGGCCTTGTGCCAGCGTGCGCTTANCGGGCGTTTTGTTATTTCATTTTTGGTTTCTGTTTTGTTTCATTCAATTGACAAGTGACACAGGCCTTGTGCCAGCGTGCGCTTATTCCGAGCAAAAAAAACTTAGTTGCGGAGTCTTGCCGGAGTCGGACGGAGTCGGTGCACCTTCTGAAAGCGTATTTACAATGGGGAAAGAGTTCCAGCTTTGTGTCTTTAAACGCTGCTCTTGATGCTTTTTCATGTGATGACTGGGGTCTACTGATGTTCCCATCAATAGATTTAGACTGACACAACTGAGACATGGATCGTTACTGAAAAGCTGGCAGAGGCTCTCTCCCGCCACTCGGTAGCGGGAGTAATGAGAGCTGGAGCAGGAGTGACGCTGGATACACACGTACAGGGACTGGCCTTTACATTGCCTATGAGAGTGTACAACGGATTGATACTGTCTGTCTGCTCATTCACCATATTTATTCTATCCTGGGATCGTCACCTGGCCTGCTTTATATCCTCTGCGGGTGCTACTTCGTCTTGGTGCTGTACTGAGAGCCGGGCTTTGCCGTTTCAATTTTGTTTCATGTTTTATTTAGCTTCATTCATTTGACTAGTGACACAGGCCTTGTGCCAGAGTGCGCTAACTTTGAGCAAAAAAACCAGCTTTGTGTCTTTAAACGACTCCGCAAGAACGTTCAGAATGCAAAAGATGATGTCATTATATCATTCCTTCGATTTGTTCGATGCTCATTTCTGGGGTTGGAAAGGTGTGGAGATTTTGAAGCGGCTGGTGGCATATCGAGATTCATGTCGCAACCGCAACCCCAGAAACAGGGTTGCTACATGCTCCAGCTTTTGGATTTGGCGCGCCCGTNTGGCATATCGAGATTCATGTCGCAACCGCAACCCCAGAAACAGGGTTGCTACATGCTCCAGCTTTTGGATTTGGCGCGCCCGTTTTTGGTCTCGCCTGCCATTAAAATGGAAAGTGAAAGCAGCTTGGAATGGCTTTTTTGGCATTGTGGAACCTTGGGAGCTGCTGGAGAGGTGAACTTTTTCGCATGGCGCAATTGGGTCACATTAAGCTATTTGTTCGCATGGCAGCAGCAAGCTTTCAACGCAACTGTTCAGCATTAGGTTTGGGGCATCGTTCCTGTTCTTTCTGATGTCATTGTTGCTGGTGAAAATTTGAAGCGGCTGGTGGCATATCGAGATTCATGTCGCAACCGCAACCCCAGAAACAGGGTTGCTACATGCTCCAGCTTTTGGATTTGGCGCGCCCGTTTNAGCGGCTGGTGGCATATCGAGATTCATGTCGCAACCGCAACCCCAGAAACAGGGTTGCTACATGCTCCAGCTTTTGGATTTGGCGCGCCCGTTTTTGGTTTCGCCTGCTATTAAAATGGAGATTGAAAGCAGCTTGGAATGGCTTTGTCTGGAACGAAAAGTGGTAGTGCGTGGCAACCCCTTTTTTGACATTGTGGAACCTTGGGGGCTGCTGGAGAGGTGAACCTTTTCGCATGGCGCAATTGGGTCACATTAAGCTATTTGTTCGCATGGCAGCAGCAAGCTTTCAACGCAACAGTACACGCCCACGCGGTCGCATGTAAAAATCGTTGTTTTCCACAGCGCAAAGCGTTTAGTGCCGATCTTGCTGGCAGGTGCAGTATTTGCGACTTGCGTCGGACCAAAGTCGGTGAGCGTGTAGTGCCGCCACTTCTGGCACTACACGGCAGGTTTCTGTGTTCAAACCTTGGCAGGCGCACTATTTCAAAAGCAAACATGGCCACCTCACAGCTTGTCAAACACCTTCAGCTCTAAGTATCGTTGGCCATCAAATTCTCTAAAACTCATAGTGATGTCATCTTAACAGTTCCGCGAGACTTCAAAACGGCAGTTTTTCGCCCAAAATCTGCACTTCTCCAAGATTCCATTCGTCTAGGCTCGACGGGCGCCTAAACTGGCATCTGCTGTTGTCGCCATGTTTACTTCTGAAATACTGCGCCTGTGAGGTAGTCATTTGCTACTGAAAAACTGCGCCTGCCACGGGTTTAAGCTGTCAAGTAGCCATGTTTGCTTCTAACACGCTGCGCCTCCCACCGGTTAACGTGCCATGCTTCTAAAGACTGCGCCTGCCACGGGCTTAAGCTTCTGAAATTTCGCGTCTGCCGCGTTAAGAGATCTGTTGAATGCACCCCGTTCCCCAGCTTTCCGCAACAGCATTGCCGCCGTAGGTGTGGAGGTTCTTCGCTGCGCGCAAAGTATCAGAGTAAAAGCGCAGGATCACATGGATGTGAGGTCATGGTGGCCACATGGTGTTTTCTTTACATTGCAGCAGAGACGGAACATATCGAGGGACGAAAACCTGCGTGTGTGTTTTTTGAGGCCAAGATCCTGCACAGGCATGTATCTTCATTTTGGATTGCTCATGAAAACAATGGACATCTTGGATGGTGATCATTGCCAGCGTGGTTTCAACTCAGTCAGTCTTGACGTGTAGCATCTCTACAGGCACTGGTGGACGTTTGGACGCCGCTTTCGGGGTTTTAATTTTGGTTTCCGGGCGGTGCCGCATGGACAAGTCTCTATAGTACGGGGGCTTTGCTGCGCAGGTGCGCTGTGGAGAGCAAGAGCCTAAAGAAGCCAGAGGCAACGATCCAGCAGAAGCAAGATCAGGAGCAACTACAAACTGCGCAAAAACCGCAAAATTGAACTACAACAAGGACGTCATTTCGGGGTCTAAAAAGCGGACCGTGCTTTGGGGTCCGTTTCCGACCCCTTATTTATAGATTTCCAGAGGCACGGCCCCAAAAACGGAGTCCGCCTCGAAATGGATGCAATTTTGCGGCTTTTGCTCACGCAGTTTGTGGCTGCTCCCTCGATCTTGCTTCACAACTTCTACCTCTTACACGCCTGCTTGATCGTCGCCTATGGTTTCTTTAGCGGGCCCTTGTGCTCCACAGTGCGCAGGTGCGCTGTGGAGCGCAAGAGCCCGCTAAAGAAGCCATGGCACCGATCAAGCAGCAGCCGAAGTTGTGAAGCAAGATCGAGGGAGCACAAACTGCGTGAGCAAAAGCTGCAAAAATTGAACCAAAAAATGGACGTCATTTCGGGTCTAAAAAGCGGACTCCGTTTTGGGGTCCGTTTCCGAGCCCTTATTAATAGAATTTCCAAATGTGACCAGAAGCACGGACCCAAAAAGGGGTCCCCTTTTAGACCCCGAAATGACGTCAATTTTTTGGCTCAATTTGCGGCTTTTGCTCACGCAGTTTGTGGGTCGTATGCAATACTTCTGGTTGTCACGGTCTGAGAACTGACAGCGTTTAGTCTTGATTTTGGTGGAGAGTGCATTTTTGCGGCGTGTGTGACACTGAAGCTACACGCCTTTTACCGTGTCAAAAACCAGCAAAACAGGTGAAGCGTGTAGCGTGTAGTGGCTTGGCTCTCTTTTCTCAACTCTCTTGATCTTTAAAAAAGTAACTAGACGACGGATGGCCCGAGAGCGAAGAGAGGCATAGTGAAAGATGTAAGTCAGAAGATGATATAGCGTGAAACATAGAGACAAAGATATATGAAGNGACGGATGGCCCGAGAGCGAAGAGAGGCATAGTGAAAGATGTAAGTCAGAAGATGATATAGCGTGAAACATAGAGACAAAGATATATGAAGATATCTCAGAGAAAAAAGATGTGAATGTATAAGATGTGAAGATGTGTGAAGAGATCAAGATGTGCGTAGGNCAAAGATATATGAAGATATCTCAGAGAAAAAAGATGTGAATGTATAAGATGTGAAGATGTGTGAAGAGATCAAGATGTGCGTAGGAGAAAAAGGAAAAAGGATGTGAATGTATAAGATGTGAAGATGTGTGAGGAGATGAAGATGTGAGGACGAGAAAAAAGATATTGAGAATGTGAAGAGGTGAGGTTGTGAAGAAATGAAGATGTGAGGATGCGAAGATTTGAAGATATGAAGATGTAAGGAGGAAAGCATGTGAAGATTTGAAGATGTAAAGAGACGAGGATGTGAAGATGTANAAGATGTAAGGAGGAAAGCATGTGAAGATTTGAAGATGTAAAGAGACGAGGATGTGAAGATGTAATATGTGAGGATGTACGGCGTGCAGTATGGCAGACTGTCACTTTAAGAATAACCCTTC
>BGPT01001055.1:941-33757 GCA_003297045.1 Symbiodinium sp. clade C Y103
CGTCAACGCCAACCAAGCGCGTCACCAGACCCAGCTGAGTGCCGTAAGTGCCACGCCTGCCACACAAAGTGAAGGTCCATACACATGTGTGGGCAAGTTGTGTGTTGTCAAGTTGTGTGTGAGTAAGTTGTNAGCTGAGTGCCGTAAGTGCCACGCCTGCCACACAAAGTGAAGGTCCATACACATGTGTGGGCAAGTTGTGTGTTGTCAAGTTGTGTGTGAGTAAGTTGTTGTGTGGGCAAGTTGTGTGTGAGTAAGTTGTGTGTGGTCAAGTTTGTATGTGGGCAAGTTGTGTGTTGTCGAGTTGTGTGTGAGTAAGTTGTGTGTAAGTAAGTTGTGTGTTGTCAAGTTGTGTGTTGTCAAGTTGTCTGTGAGCAAGTTGTGTGTGAGTAAGTTGTGTGTGAGTAAGTTGTGTGTTGTCAAGTTGTGTGTTGTCAAGTTGTCTGTGAGTGAGCAAGTTGTGTGTGAGCAAGTTGTGTGTGAGTAAGCTGTGTGTGAGTAAGTTGTGTGTGGGCATGTGAGTAAGTTGTGTGTGGGCAAGTCGTTTGTGAGTAAGTTGTGTGTGGGCAAGTTGTGTGTGAGTAAGTTGTGTGTGGGCAAGTGGTGTGTGAGTAAGTTGTGTGTGGTCAAGTTTGTATGTGGTCAAGTTTGTATGTGGGCAAGTTGTTTGTGAGTAAGTTGTGTGTGTGGACAAGTTGTGTGTGAGTAAGTTGTGTGTTGTGTGTGAGTAAGTTGTGTGTGGGCAAGTTGTGTGTGTGAGTAAGTTGTGTGTGGGCAAGTTGTGTGTGAGTAAGTTGTGTGTGGGCAAGTTGTGTGTGAGTAAGTTGTGTGTGGTCAAGTTTGTATGTGGGCAAGTTGTTTGTGAGTAAGTTGTGTGTGGACAAGTTGTGTGTGAGTAAGTTGTGTGTTGTGTGGGACGGCGGCGGAGGAGGAGGCGGCGGCGGCGGAGGCGGAGGCGGGCGACGGGTGCACAACAAAAAACAACAACCCCACACAAAGATGTGGGGAAAAAGATAGAGGGAAAAAACAAATTTGGTATTTGAGCATATTCGACACGTTTTGGGCTAAAGCGGGGTATGCATAATCATTTCCCAGATTCCATAAAATCGAGAATGGATTTCGTAGGCAGGCGTGCTGTGCAGAAGAATTTGTGCCTTCAATTATCGCCGCAGTTGCTTGCGGGGCTAATGACACCCTGGATCCTGATTTTACAAAAGCAGCAGCTTTATAACATGCAAAATGTAAGATGGGACACGGCATTGGCAAGGATCACGGAGGTCATTCTGACCACAAAATGCCCGTCTTGGGTTTGCTTTCAGTAGACTAGGGGGACGTCAAAAATCAAACAAGCAGTTCATGCCACTTTGTATATAAATACTGTGGCTAGTGGGTTCCAGAGGCACTCCTTCCTATTGAAACAAATGTTGGGCCCTATCTTTTTGTAAGGGCTTATGCTGGCCCGGAGCCAAATTATATTCATAAACTTTGTCGCCAAGACCTCCCCAGAAATCTTATCCGGAATGCTTATGTCATTTCCACTGATTCGCAAATGGAAATGAATACCATGGTGCGGCGATCAGTGTGGCAGCTTCGGCTGGGGAAAAAAAACCGAAGCAAATCCAGCCTAACAACAGCAAGGGCCATGGATCTGTGGCACCTTTCGCTCGAAACAGGGTAACAGGAAACATGACTTGCGACACGCAAAATTTTTGAACAGGGCACACGATCTTTATTTTTTGCACACGATTGTCACGTGAACATTCAACGCCAAAAATTCACTTCGCAATTGCACTGGCACTTGCAATGGAATTGGGTGGTCGAAAGCAACCTTCCGCAATGGATTGCAATGCGGAACCTATCAATTTCTCGAGCCTGCAATTACAAGTATCGAGACTACACGACGAATTGCGAGCGCTGAAGGATCAAATTGGATAAATTAGCAGGTTATATATCAGTTATATTGCACAAACACTGTGTACACCCAGTCAAAATCAATCTATGTTTGCATGTGTTTGCCGCATTTGAAACTGCATGGCTGATTGGCTGTTCAGGAGAGCGTAATCACAAAGGGAATCTTGACCGAGGATGCTTGCCACCACTCGCCATACATATTTTCCATGTGTGTAAGATGTTCTGACACAATGTTGCCGCATGTGCATGGGGCAAACCAACATTCCCATTCCACAGTGGAGCGTGTGCTTGCAGCATCATAATCCTAGTATGGGCCTTGATGAGTTGACCACCGCAGGATTTCTTCCTGTCTCACCTACATCGAATTCGGTTTCAACGTGTGTGTCAACAACATCCCAGGAATCTCAGCGGAACCTATGGATAGACTCGCATCACATATGCATGTCTTGAAGATGGTTTTTGGTGGAAAGTGTCCAGTATGGTCGGTATTTTGATTATTGTCTCGTCAATCAGCAATGGTTTACTGCCGAGGAATTACAGGTTGGATGAAAGAGAGCCAAAACTTTGGTCAATCCTTGAGGCTGGGCAGTGGGTCCGCAATGCCTCGCCCCAACTAGACTCCTAGACTGCCAGCACGAGTTTGTTGCCTGAGTGATTTTGGTCAGATCGAGTATTTCGTATACAAATTTGCCGCAAACATGAATGTATCCATCTCCCAACCCTGCAAGGCGGGGCTGTCGAAGACAGTCCTGGGCTTTGCCGGAGTCCAGGCTGTTGGTTTTTTGTGTGCTACTTCTCGAGCCATCGGGTCTGAAGCATCCAGTGCCAAGAAGGCAGTGGATTGCTTGGCAGCAACCTAGCAGCACTTCTTCCAAAGCTCCCGAAACCATACACAAATTCCATATCATGTGAAAGGGTTCCAAGGGGACCTCCTTCAACGCATCGTCGTTTCTCTCGGATCGGTGCCTATGTCCAAGGCCGGAGTTCAAGGTCAAGTCTTCATTTGCGGGGGCTATGATGGGACCCGGCCATGAGACTCAGCTTCCAAACAGAAGTGGCCACAATTTCATCCACTTCGCCGTGAAACTTTGAGCTTGAACCTTGTTGTGATCCACGATTGTTTGCTTTGAGCCTGAGATTACTGGCGGATGTGCATCGGTTCGATCCGCCTTCAAATACCTGGGGTTCGGTTCGGAACCCAGGAGCAGACTGTTGTATTGTGATTCTATCCATTGTTCTGGCTGCATTTGGACCAACATGGTCAGCAAGCGAAGTTCGGTATGGACATTTGTGAAGAGTGTCGAAATGTGTCGAAGAGGATCGAAAAGTGTAAAAATCGATGTGATGCAGGTGCCTGCACTGCCGGTGCCTCGTGAGGCTGCGTTGGAAAGGGCACGTCCAGTCAGATAGCCACTGCCAGCAGTTGTCACAGCGAAGGTAACCCATCTTAAAGTGCAATCTGCATGTTTTACCTTCCATCCAACTGACATAGGCCCTTCTAAAAGTCTGGACGGGGGGTAAATTTTAGTTCGGTGAAGGTGACAAAAAAAAATACATGTATAATTATATAACTATATATCTGAATATATATATATACACACATTTGTCCGGTCATTGGTATCACCACAGGCACAATGCGTATGCATGCATGCAAAAATGCTCATGTCCACATGCTGATGTTTTTTTGCATAGGTGTCCGCATGCACATGCGCATGCTTACACCGATGCTTATACCTATACTTGTACGTTTGTGCTTATGCTTTGATTTATGTATTTCTTATACTTATACTTATACGTATGCCTATGCTTATACTTAGAGGCAGGCTTCTGCAATTTCACATAAAGACTTGCATGCTTGCTTGCTTACTTGCCAAAAGTTTACTTCCGTAAGTACGTACAGACGGTACATACATCTGTAAATATAGAGAGAGACGTACATACAAACATATGTGCAGACACATAGGCATGCCAATACATGCGTGTATGTGTCTGTGTATGCATTGAAAAAATTATTCCGAACAGAATCATCAAATGGATTATTGAACTTCAAGGTTTGTGGTGGTTATAAGAAATCACACTTATATAGTTGAAATGGTAGGTGAGTAGTGGTCATTTCAGAAGACAAAGCACTTTCCACTCTTTATCTATTCGAAGGGGGTTGAATTGAACGTGATCACAGATTAGTATGAAAATATCGGTGGGCCTCTCCATATTTTCCAAAAAACAAACATTTGATTTACAATTGCTCGGAAGGCTTCAGTGGCAGCGGTTCTCGGTGGACAGATCGTCGTTTGTGGAGGCACGTTTGAAGGGAAATGTGTCAGATTCTGGCCGCTTCGCGACGACAACCGCCTGCACCGGAAGTGTTTGCTTTGGTGTTTTTTGATTTTGAACATTCAACAATGGCCAAAATCGCGGCAAGACATTGAATTCTTATATGTCATCCTATCAGTCTCTCTTTTTTTGTTGTGTTTTTTGCATTATTTATATTTTCGGTAGGTCGATATTGAATTGAACGGGTACGAAAAGCCAAGATGGGAAGAGCCACAGAAGAGAGAAGCTCAGACAGGAGAAAGTCAGAAGAGAGAAGATCAGACAGGAGAAAGTCAGAAGAGAGAAGATCAGACAGGAGAAAGTCAGCAGCGAGAAGATCAGCAGGAGAAGATCAGGCAGGAGAAAAGGTAGGAAAGTCGCGAAACACTGCGTTTTTCCAATGTTTTGTGGCTCCGGAGGGTCGAAAAGTAGGCTCGCTAAAGCGGCGGGTGCGGAGCCATCTGGGCAGATGAGAGATCAACAATTGCACGCCGTTGTGACGCGAAGCACGTTTGGAAGTAAATGGTCTGAAAGACTGACGGGTTCGGATCACTTTTGGAAGTAGAGATGTCGAAAAAATGCACGCCATTGTGGCGGCAAGCACATTTGGAAGTAGAAAATCTTAAAAACTGACGGGTTCGGAGCATTTTTGGAAGTAGAGATGTTGAAAAAGTGCATGCCATCGTGGCGCGAAGCACATTTGGAAGTAAACAGCGAAAAAAAACAGAAGGGTTCGGACCCTTTTTTGAGGTTGAATGTGGTTTTGCGTGGCAGGCGCAAGGGATTTTACGCGCCTTGTTAAAAGTGAGCTAAACGTGTGGGTTTTGTGTCATTTTCAAGAACAATGGCAGGCGTGGGACATTTGAAGAAGATCTGCAAAGATGCATGTCGCGTGGCAGGTCCAATACAAAAGACACATCTACCAGACATGCTAAGAGGTCAGGGCGCTGATTTCCTGAGAGGGGTTGCATTTTGGAGCATCGGATCTTCAGGTTTGCTACAGCACTTCGCATGACCTGGCCATACCTTTTCGTGGCAGGCGCAGTACTTTAGAGAGATGGAGTGGAAAAATCGCAAAACGCCTTGGTACAAGGCCGTCAGCTGCACGCTCAACTGGCCATTTTTGAAGGAAAATTCGCAGAATTGCTTCGCTTTTGATGTTGCCAACTTCGAAAATTGAGAAAACCTCGCAGAAATGTTGCGTTTTGGAACGTTACACTACGCTAAACTATATATATTACACTACACTGTATGACATTCAACTACAACCACAACTACAACTACAATTACAACTATGCCCACATTACACCACAACTACATTGCAAACCGCGCACTACACTGCGCACTACACTGCGCACTACACTGCGCACTACACTGCAACCACACTAATTACACTACACTGCACTAGACTAGCTACAGCCACAACTAGAACTGCAACCGCAACTACAGCTACAGCTGCAACTACCACTACCACTACAACTACCAATGCAACTACCCTCTACCACTCCCATTACCACTGCAACTACCACACGCCACAACTGCAACTACCACTACAACCACAAGTACAACTGTAACTACGCCTGCGCTACAGCTACAAACTAGACACTACACTGCACTACACTGCACTGCACTGCAACCACATTACACTACACCACACTAGAGTAGACTAGACTAGACCACAGCTACAACCACAACTACAAGTACAACTACGACTACGACAACTACAACTACAATTACCACAAGTACTACCATTACAACTACAACTACGACAACAACTACAACAACATTACAACTACACTGCGCTGCCTCCAGCCACTTGTCGGTCCATCAGTGGGTTCGCTCTCCCATCCCTGGCTCGCAACAACCAACTTCTCCTATAGGTTTCCTATCCTTAAAACTTCCGCCACCGCCTTGTGGGGCACTACTGGTAGAATAGCATATTGCGAGCAAATGGCGCATGTTGACCCGCTATGCTGGCCCCATATGGCCGATGTTGCCGCAATTTTGCGCCATGTTGGGCCTTTGTCGAACCCATGCGGCAGCTTTATCAATTTTAAAACCTGCTCAAAAACGCGGGAAAAACCCACGAGTCTAGAGCAAAAAACAAGCCCCCCCAAACTAAAACTTATAGCTATTGCTTTTGGATCGCGCATGCGCGGCGCGGGCGGATTAGAATCGCAAACACAACATGAAAGGTTGCAATAGGCAGGTCAATCTACAAAGAGGTAGATGCCACTACCAGCTGCCACTATTGGCAGGAACTGTCCCCACAATTCTTTGCGTGACAGGTACGAGACCCCAAGTAAAGAATATACCTTGTAACTCTGTGTTACTTTGTTATGTTGACATGTCAGACCTGGCAGCGTCACCTTTTCAGGACAACTTTTATCCCCGTTTGGTCACTTCCGGCGCGAATCTTGTTCATGTTTTGTTTGGCAACTCGTACGCCATGACCCTTTTTAACTCCATGCGGAGAGGATTTGTTGATTTTGTCCATGCCGCCATGCTGATGCTGATGACCACTTTACAGACGACCGGCAAAATTCAGAGTGCATTTGCTGCTGCTTGAGTAAAGGAAATGCTTGGCCGGAGCATTTCTGCACACATCATCCTTACATTGGATGCAACAAGTTTTCGAGCGACTCATGAAGGGCGTTCCATGCGAAAGTGTCTAACGGCCACAGGTTTTGATGGACACCGGCAGCTGAATCAAGCGGAGCGCTTCGATCCGGTTGCAGGCAGTCTGACGGGAAAGGTCACTTTCCGGGAACTATCCATTCTTCAGGAACTTTTCTTCCTGATCACCGTTTGGCGGGCAAGCATTGTGATTGTGAGTACTGAAACCACAAATTGTGACCTTCTACTCATGAGAGGATCTACTCACCTTGGATCTTTCAACGGAATGATAAACTGCTTTTATGAATGCAGGTACTTGGCAAGAGCTGCCTCCAATGCACAGCAGGAGCGAGTCTTGAAATGTTCCGACCAACGTCCTGTGTTTCCGCAGTTGAGATTGTACTATGCTGTAGCTTCTGTAGATTTCTGTAGTAAGCACATTCTGCCATTGCACTTTGGCTTCTGTGAGGCGGTCTGGTGCAACTGCTGCAGTGGTCCAAGGTTCGACACCAGCGGTATGCTGAAATCTGCAACGGCGGCTTCGGAATCCCCTTGTTGACCCTGGTTGGAAGAGTCCCCTAAAGCTGGAAAAAGAAGTGTCAATTTGTGGTGGTTTAGTTTTCTTTTTTTTCGCCAAATTTCTTTTCTTTATTTTCTAGCTTGATGGGAATCACTTCTTTCCTGGGGCGTGCGTAGCAGCCTCTTATTCATTCAGCAGATTTTGCTGCGGATGTCTCGTCCTTTCTCCACTTCCCTGGCACAGGCCCACGCACATACAGTAATACATATCACGGACGCACATGTATATAATATATATATATATACACATAATCTACATATATATGTATATATATATATATGTTTATAGGTATATACTGCGCATACACATTTAATCACATTTATACACCGGGATTTCTTCTGCAATCATTTCGAGGTTAATTCCGAGATTTGACAATGATTTGACTAGATTTGTTGATTGAATTCTGCAAGGTCACTTGGTCGTGTGTGGTGGCTTCGATGGAGCTTTGACAGCAGCTAAATGTTGAATAGACTCGTTGCTTTGGTGATGTGCAGGAATTGTGCATGAAGTTTAAAGGATTCTACTCATGCTACTACCATTCCTACCATTTAATTTTCCTATTTGGCATACTTTGGCAATTTTAGCTACGCATGCCAGTTCTTTTGTATTAAATTGAGCAAAACGAGCGGCATGCGTTTGTGTGCTCAGTGAAGTCAAAGCATTCGGGGTGTTTTGATGGACAAACATAACTTCATAAAAATGGGGAGGCGCACTTTGACAGATGCGAAATGGAGTTTTCGTTCTTGAAAGGGTGATGTTTACATTTGATTTGCTCACGGACTCACGGGAACTTCCGCCATTTGCTCTTGGCACCGACCTGGATGCACTGGATGCATTTTGTTTTGGCTTACGTCACTGTAGCGGCCTCTGGCGCGTTCGGCGCAGCTGCGCGACCCTCCTTCCTCTCCGGCTGTCAGGGAGAGAGGAGACGAACGCAGCAGGACGAAGAACAGTTTGAGGAAACAAACACCTCAGCATATCTCACCTCACGGACAAGTTGGCAGCAATAATGGCAACACAACAAGCAAACAAGTTCAAATTGAAACAGGAGTCCTCTAGCTTATACATGGTCGCATGGACCTTCGGGGGAAAAAGCCGTCAATCTAATCTCACCATCCTGTTGTTCCACCTTTTGCTTACTCACCAAAGGAAACCAGCAGGCTTACAGATTCTTAATATGTTTAGGTTGACAACAATCTGTTTTCAACAGAACCGTGATGGGTCAAAGATGGTGCACGCAAGCAAGGGAGGCCCCATCTGAACGTGGTGATGCAGTCTCCACAGCTTTGCTTCAGCAAGCTTTATAGCAGTGTTTGGCTTTGCAGAATTACATGCATATTCTAGTTTAGACATGGTTGAATTATGTCCTATTGTCCCCCAGAAGAAGCTGGGCTTCACTTGTGAATGAAACATACATGAAACACGTGAAAATCAAGCGACGTTGTGGCAGCGTTCATGACTGTGTAGTTGGCAAACATGAGAAGAAAATAGAAACAGACACCGAACCAGACATAAGCTGCATGTACACGACATGGGTTCATCAGGTGCCTTCACTGCAGACGTCAAACGAGCCTTCGGACGGTCTGGAACCACCTCTAAAGGCAAAGTCAACTGCAGGCCGCACGAGCTGGGTCCAGCTGGGTCCAGCTGGGTCCATGGGTTGGCCTCCATTCTTCGTCATTCTTCGTCATTCTTCGTCATTCTTCGTGCTCCGACTCTCACCGCTCCGCTTCCCATCAGTTTTCCCATGTTTCCCCAACTTTTCTGCACGGAGGGAGCTTATGAGGCCAAGACAACCTTCTCTACAAATTCCTTGGACTTTTGCATGACATCCGATCCAATTCTTTGGCTTGCAGCCTATCAATTGTGATGTTCGATCTCCCAACCGGGTGCAGCTGGCATAGCTGACCTGTGAATGCAGTAGACCTATTTAGCGATGTTTATATCATTAATTAATTATATATGTCTTATGCAACATTTGTAAATTTGTGCGCTTGAAGTTGGATGCTGCATCATTCATTGCTGAGCCCATTGTCTTGTGCTTTGTGATTGGAGTTTGCCTGCATCAGACTGGACCATCAGGTTTGGTGCTAGAGGATGCCACAATTGTCATCGGCTTGGTTTGTACAATTGAAAGCAGACAGGTCGCCTTTGTTTATTCAGTTTATGGTGTGGACAGTGGCAGATGAAGCACAACATTCTATTCATTTGTTTCTCCTTGGGTATCCTCCGAGCTGTTTTCACTGAGATCCCAGGATCAGATCAATCTTTGCGTCCTTGTGCATGGAATCGAAGGCATCTTGGTGCAGTCAGTTTGGAACCGGCTACATCACGCTTAAGTTCTTAGCTCCCGGTAAAGCTGGAAAGGAATTGCCGGGGGGGCCTGAAGGAGAAAGCGACTTGCTGATGTTGGATGGGCTATGCACAAGTATGCACGAGGATGGAGGATGCGTAATGAAATTCCGATTTCCAGTAGGCAAGGTTGTGCAGTGATTTGCCGAGCCTAAATTTACGGAGTAATGCTCCTGTGCCGCAAGAGCCGCAGAGATATGTCGAGATTCTAGAATGAAGCCGACCAGCCAGCAGAACATATTTTTGGTTGCCTCAACTGTAGCACGGTTCGGCACTCCTGTGTGTCACCATTCTTGTCCAATGCCGACTAAATAAGGTTGTAGCGGCTTTGTGTCTTGTTAGGACCGGTACGGAGTTCTAATACCTTCCATCTTGGCATCGGTCTATTTGACCTCTTCAAGACTTAGTCTTATAGGATCCTTGATACAGATCTGCCAAGGAAGCAGCCAGGACATGCAAATCTGGAAGGACTGAATCACAATGTGCAAGTTGCCTGTGCTGAGTTGGTCAGTTTCAGATACTCTGTGCCCACGGTACATCCGGCTGCCAAATATTGCAAAGATGTGGGAGTCCATTTTGCCATTGCATTTTGGTTCCGATTCCCTTGCCATCCAGGAGCGAATTGAGTTGCAACATCAAGATTGGCATTTACTACCAGCTTCATCGATCACGCCTACCTGCCGAGTCGTTGGCGATGGCATTGACAAGCTTGGAGATCTACTGGCAGCTGAGGTCACCGAGTATTTGAATAACCTGAGGAAATCAACTGTACCTTGCCTGACTATCTTGTTGAATGGTTCGGCAGTGTCCAAGTGATATGTTGGCTACGTTAGCTGCACATTTTTAGGTCTGATTTGTCTCAGCCCAGCTGGTAGATCTAGACAATCTTGGGGAACAAGGTATGCCTGCATTTCATTTGTCATTCGCTCGGGGGCTTGGTGGCACGAGCTGCAATGCCAAGCATTATGGCCAGCGCACATGCTACCAAATTGGATGTGAAGCACCTAGGCTGCCTTAGCTTTACATTTTTGCAAACTGCCAGTGAGTGGGAGATAGTTTGCAAAAGTCGGATGTGTTGCAAATGTAGCCCAATTCATTTTGATAAGAGGTCAGGAAAACAAGGGCGACTACTGAGTGACTGCGCAAAAGTGGGCCTGGGCTAATTCACCATTTGTTGGAATAGATCCAAATAGGAGTTGCAAGTAGGGAGGTGAAAAAAACTGAGATGAAATCCATTCTCGCATGCCACTCAGATGTCGAGATCGCGTGAGGTACGGCCACTTTGTCAGCTTAAACTCGCCACATCTTGGAATCAGATCGGGCCATCCCTTTACTTGCTGGACCGCTCTGACCGCTCTGACGGCTCTGTGCAAGACATAGCAAGACTGCTCCAATTTTGTTTCTGCTGATGGCCTTCCGCAACTGGTTGGTTACCAAACTGATTGTCTCTGTGCGGGATGTCGCGTAATCAAACAGCTGGTGCTTGATCCCTACAATTATGTCACAGAAACCTTCGCATTGCCACAACTTTGTAACTGCTTCATTCTCACCTTGGCATGCTGACTCTACAAAAAGAATGCCTAGGGGTTCTGTTGATGATTGTGACTGCAGGAAAAACATGGGTGACATCATTCCTGGTCGCCTTGGACTGATTCGGCTGATTCATCAGGTGACCTTACAGGACCACAGAGCACGCTCTTTTTTCTGGTGTGATTTTCTAGTTTCTAGACAATCCATGTGACATATGAATACATATGACCAACGACATGATATTATGTATGACTTCTTGGATTTATATATTATTCCCACGTTACCGTTCCCTTATCCTGCCACTTGCCCGCAGGATCGTGACTCTAAGGGGGGCGAAGGATCCTTTGAGTCTTCAAGATCCAACAGCGGCGCCTCGAAGCAAAGTTGTCAAAGTTGTCAAACACCTTCAAACTTCAGACAGATCAGACAGCTTTCTCTTGTTTCTAGTTGGCTTCTGCGCTTTTCTGTGTTGAAAACCTGGTTAAAATACACAAGGGTACAGCATTGTGGCGTCACAGTTTTCTTGGGAGTAATGTTGGAGTCAGCGAATTGTTGCAGCACAGAGCCCTCTTATGTGCATACCCAGAGGGCGCAAACAAATATTCAGGGAGCCTTAACACGAGCCCCTCGAACCACTTGCCACCGGCAACATTTTCCACAGGACGGCCTTTTCTGGAAGAATTAGCCGATGCAAATGGGAAGCACTGCCAGGCCGTGACCACGATCCATGGGCACAATTTTGAGAACAATCACTGACAATGAGGCTATGATTTGGAGGTTTCCTAAAATCAAGGTACCCCAAAATGGATAGTTTATAATGGAAACTCCTATTGAGATGGATTACTTGGGGGCAACCCATATGTTAGGAAACCTCCATTCCCTACGTGCTTCAAAACTTCTTCCATGGTCAGGCTTTGGGTGCTTTTCAACAACGAACGGCTGTAGCTGCGACACATTGGGATGTGATGGTTCCATGCTGCACTGCGGCGATTTGTTCCAAGTGCCTCAAGCTGGACTAGACAAGTGACAGATAGTGACAGACAGTGACAGTTCATTAATGGTGGAAAGAAGATGATGCATTTGGACAACAGTGTTGGCAGTGAGCAAGGTTGTTCCAGCTCCTGTGATCACATACCAATTGACAACCTTTGTGGATTGATTTGGTTCATGCCGGCGACTCTTTGCCAAGCTGCCAATGGGAAGTTAATGCTTGCATGATGGGATGGTGGTGCAGAAAGGCTTCAAAAAGCTTCGCAGAATGCATGTTTGGAATTTGAAGGGCATATATGTCCTGCATGTGTCCTGCATGTTCATGCATATTTGAAGTCCTGCTTGCCTCCAGGAACACCTTCCCGTCTCCAAGCATTTTCACTGGGCACTTATGGCCATTCTGGCGGCTAGACGCGGCAGTGGGCTTCGAAGGAGAGCTGGCCCAGCACCATGAAAGAGCAGGAGACGCAGCTGCCGAGTTCAAACGGAGCATTGATGACGTTCAAGCAGAACAGGCGCCGCGACTTAAAACTGCAAATCAGTTTGATCAAAACTGCAAATCCCACATTGATCAAATTTGCTGTGATTAGCTGGGATTTGTCTTGACGGTTTCTTCATTCTCACACACCCATGCTATGCTCAGGCGCCTTTGGTCCGTCAAGAGAGCAACTCACAACCAGGGTGACTTGGAAGATGCACTGTAATGCAATCGAGACAGATATGTCAAGAAGGGACCAAAGCAATCAAGGTGAAGGAATGTAGGACTGCACCCGTATAAAGCAAAGGGGCATAGGCAGTAACCTCTGGAATTGGCCAGAGAATGCATCAAACTCATGGCTTGGCTTGGCTGATCTTCTGCAAAGATATGTGCACAAGCTGGTGGCAGCCTGGTAGCCTGCCATATCCCTCCGAAGTTAGCACAGCTTGAGATTGAGGCTGGCGAGATGGCGAAAATCCAGCGATGCCGAGGCTGTGATGACAGTCCTGACACACAATCGAGTAACTAACTATCTATGACGCTGGACAGTCTACATATGTAATTATATATAGATAATTATATATATATATATAGATATGTAAATATCTACATATAAAAATCAACATAATATATACATCTATGTGCATAGATATACATATAAATAATTTGATTATATGTATAATGTTTTTAACATATGCAGCACAGGGACACATCAACATATGTAGGATATAAATGGATGGACGGACGGACGGACAGATAGATAGATAGATGGATGGATGGATGGATGGATGGATGGATGGACAGATGGATAGATGGATAGATATATGTACATATTTTGAAGACAGTTCATGTGGACTTTGCTGCAGGCGTTGTTTTACTTGCACGTTTGCGAATGCAAACCTGGTAGGTTGAGTTCAGGCCCAGCATGCTCCAGGGCCTGTCCACTCTCTATTGGCGGCGAGTGACCTACACGGTCCACTTTCCATTTGCAGATGTGCACCTCTTCACCATTGGCAAGGACATGGTAGGCCGCCCCACAGGTGTGCATGCAGGCTCCATTCTAGAAAAGACTGTCAGCTTGAAAGATTTAAAGGGTTGCTGCCGGCAAGGTTGTTGCAAGTGTTGCGTGGAGGAGTAGTTTAGTCGATTGCATCGGCTTTTTGTGCACAGGTGAGCGGTATTGTTTTCACTTTTTTGTGGGCACTTTGAATCAGATGAGTACCTGTCAGATTGAGCCAGTCAGGACCGGAAGCTACGGTCTTGGTCCGTTGAGTTTATCGACCTCATGATCAAAAGCATCTTTTCTGAGGGTGGATAAGAATTCCACACAAGTCAACAAAGTTAGCTGAACGCAAACCTGGAGTTTCTACCTGGCCTTCAGTTGTCAACTTCCCCCAGGTGGGATGATACCAGCTGCAGATGTTGCTTTGCTCAGTTGTTTCTTTGTATTATCAACTCCACCCGAAGCGACCACGGTCGGTACTCTTTTTGCGCGTGTTTGCGCCACATTTAAATTGCAGAGACTGTTACAAGGACGACCCTGAGGCCCCGAGGCCTCAAGGTACATACAAATCGATGGTTGAGGGATGTTGCAAGTAACTCATGCAAACGAAACCCTTGAGCTGTGACAGTCTTTGAATCTATGGCTATGGCTGTCAGCAGTTTTGTGGCGGCACGCTGTGTACAGCGCAGTGAGGATGGATAAGGTTCTGCTTCCAATACATTTTGAGGCTTTGTTTGAAGTGATTTTATGTATGGACCTTCATGAAAGAAAACTTGACCAGATCCAAAACATTGCAGACCTGAAAGTGCAAATCCCGCTCCATTTTCAGTTCGACATCTATTTGGCATGTTTTGGCATATATACCTCAAAGTCCGACTCTGCTGGCCCACGTTTCTACATGGGAATTTCCTGCTCGACTTTCAACGAGCTGACAGTTGTGGGCATGAAAGACATTCCAAAGTAGGCAGCACGTGCAAAAGAAAGTTCCTGAGTGCAGCGCTTTGCTGAAGCAAGATGATTCTTGTACTAAACTCGAAGACCTGTACAGGCTGTACAGGTGTTCGATTGGAATTGTCCGCGTTCTTGTTTATTGGTAGAGATTCCAAAGCCAGCCATAATGACAACGTTGAACGCACCCGAGCCATGAGGTGATGAGTACCTTTCGTCTGTTGAACGATTCTGCGAGTGTTGGGCCATATCCTTAGTATAAGACGATTTGACAGGTTGTTCCGTTTGTTCCCTGTAGTATCCTAGGAGCAGTCAAAGAGTCTGTACACGTCACTTGTGTTTCCTCGAGTGCGCGTTCGCCCCCGCCATCATATCTGAGGAGATGCTACCTTCCATGAACATGCGGAGAGAGGTTGGCATGGCCCTCCATCATGGCAGTAGCATATTTGTTGTGGACTGCAGTCTTCGCAATGGCTGACTTGCTGGCAGGGTGCTGCTTCTGCAGTGCTGTGGGAGAAACTCTATGTTTGTGGCGGCAATGACGGCCAGAGCTCTTAGCAGAATTAGCAGTAGCAGACGCAGATGTCATTTTCAGGAGCGTATTCTTTTTGATACTTCCTGTACTGACAGTTGCTGAGTTTGCTTGATTTTGTTTGCAAGCCTTCAATCATGTTGACATGGCGACGGTTGAAGCACTGGGAACTTGGCTCAGTACATTGCATGCTGCACGGGGCTCAAGGTGCCAACACCCTGATGGAGGTTGAAAGATTTGACCCAGAGGCAGGGGCAAGGGCTTGGATTCAGATCAGAAGATCAGGAACAGACAGATCCTGAATCAGGAAATATGATCCGTCTGAATTATACATGTTATGTATATGTTCCCCTTGAATTCTGCCCCAAATCTAGACAACATCCTGCATTTTCAGTGCAGGAAAAGGGTATCGAGGAAGTATTTGCACCAAATGAATCCATATGCACCTGTCATGTTTTATTGGGTTTTCACTCTTGGATGTTTCTGTGCTCTCCTTGAGGTTGGGCACTGGGAGGCGCTTCCATCCATGCTGTTGAGGCTGCTTTGGGAATTTGGGGCGACCATTTCCTTAAGGGAGCTCAGCAAGGAAATTCGGCAAAAATGACCCAAACATATCAAACTGACCCAAAAAAAGTATGGACAAGGTGTCGTGACGGATGTGACAAGTTGCGTCGGAACATTGGAAGGATTTGGTTCTAAAATGTTCTAAAGAAAATGCCACCGGGAGTGGATGGGAACAGGTGCCCAGAAAGTCAGTGTCCAGGCGTGATGGCCCTGCCGCTGCAGCGCTTGCCGGAAGGCCGCTCGGGGTTTGTAGTTGGGCCTTCATTCCCTGCTGAAGGATCTGAATCAGGTGCTAAGAAGTCAGACAGTCACTTTCCCCATCACTTCACTTTCCTTGCCTTTGCCTCCCAAGTTTTGATTTGCACTGCTTGGAGACGATGCTCCCTCAACCTTTTATCGATATGCTGACAGCTAGCGGTGTGACTTATCATTCTGCATTGCTGCGGCGGTCACATTGGTTTGATGCCTTTTGATTTATGGAGTCCTCACATTTGCCAGCCTGATGGATGAGTGAGTGACGTGTTGTTTAACGAAAGCGCAGCGAGCTGTATTGACGATTCAACCATTGCTCATCGACCTATATGAATATGCAGCATACAGTATTTCATTTATATTTATGTTTATATTTATGTTTGGAATTAATTTGTTTTACATTTACAATTATACAAGTAGTTGCGTTTATCTTTACGTTTATATTTGTTTGTTTGTATCTATCTACCTACCTACCTACCTACCTACCTATCTATCTATCTATCTATCTATCTATCTGCCTTGGTAAGACTGACTGTGTGGCAAAACGTTCCTGCTCAAGAATAAGGTGTGTATGGACTGGGCGCCCAAAGCATTAGGGTTTGTAATCCAAGGAGTACAAACTAACTGGTGGGGTCTTTCCTGTCCTTCCCATTGTTTTGGCATTGGGCTCCCTGGCTTGTTGGTGGCTTTCCTCCTTGGACTTTCCATTGGACTCATCCTCGGTGCCACCATCATTGCCTGGCTTTTTGGACTTCTGCCGGCCAGACCTCATCTGCCATCCTCTGAGGCCACTCCAGGCCATCCATCTGCAAGGGTCAGGGAATATTTGGATGGACCAGGGGCCATCGCCAGGATCAGATCACGACGAAATCAGCCTGGCGATTAGTTTCCAAGGATTGCGGATATCGGTGGTGGGCCCTTCCAAGAAAGCCTTGGACTTTGTGCACAACCTTGATCCAGAGTACAAAGTCGGGACTCCTTTGCCATCTGCCTCGGCCTCAGCGGCCTCATCTGCTCCTCAAGCCCCTGATCCTGCTGTTCTTCGTCCTTGCCCTGACAACGTGCTTGCCCTTGCAACACGCCTCTCAGCTGTCAGTATCTTCAGTCCCACAGAAAGAGTGCGAAGAGCCTGGAACATTGGACTTCTTGCTAAGGCCCAATTGGAATCGCGGCCATTCCCTGAGGATCCTGTCATCTCCATCGATTTGCCCAACAACTACCACGTGGTCTGACGTGGTAAAGGTGTGGAGGAGCCAAAGATCCTGAGGAACCAGGCTGACTTCAAAAAGGCCTTTACTGGGGCTGGGCCACCACGCGAGGTGGGGCATTCTTTCCCCTCAGAGACTGAGTCAAGGGCGTACCTCACAGCTGCGGGCTGGGGACACTTTGCAGGATGTTAGAGAATGGAGGAGAAGCAGAGGCAGAGGTGGAGGAGGAACTTTTGGTGCCTCTTCATTCAGATTTTGTGGCCGTCGGCTTCCAGCCCTATGTGCTAGATGTCACCGCCGCTGGACTGGCTGGAGAAGAGCCTGTTTTCACCACGGCGCTCATCGTGATGATGAGGCAACATGGCCTGCTGTTGGCCCTACCAGAATTGGCGTTACAGGCCGAAGTGCTTATTGCCGGCAATGCATCAGAGGCAGGAGAGCTTGTTGGTCCCTCAGCCAAGGTAGAAACCAGAATGGTTGCTATGGACGAAGATGCCATGCAACTTTCGGAGGAGCCGGCAGATGGACAACTTTTGACAGTTCTCCTAGTGGATTTTTCGAGGGAGATCGTGCCGTTTTTGCAACCAGCCACTTCAGTGCTCGATCTCACCGATGTGATCCCTTTCAACTTGCCAGAGGATCACCTTTTCCCCATGCCAGCGGATCTTGTGGAGAGGGCTTTGGCTTGGGCTGGAGGAGCTGTGGATGGAGGTTCAGACAGACTGCAGTATTACTCAGCAGACGATGTGCCAACCACACCAGTAGCACCTGCCCCAAAACGAACAGCCAGAAGAAAGGCTCCAGGAGTTGGTACTGGCGGAGGAGGAGATCCAGAGAAGGCCCAGAAGAAGCGACCGACAGTTGCCCAGCTCTCAGAGACCCTAGAGAGCGTTGCAGCAGCACTGCCAGGAATCACCAGCAAGCTCCAGGCAATTTCAGAGCGACAAGATGCGATGGAAGCGGGTCTGAGTTCAGGGAGGAGCGAGAGACAATCAGCATTGCGAAGGCCTCTTTCTTCCTCAACTATGCTTGGATCTCAGAATGCCTCGACCCCGGCGCAATTGGTCAAGGAGATGCCACCCCCTCGAGGTTCATCTGCCCCTTTGAAACCAGCCAGAGTCACTTTTGGTCAGAACGACACAGAGGAGATGGCTTTGGACTTACAGCCAGAAGGGGCGACCTATGCTCAGGCTTTGATGGAGCAAGCAAAGGCGATGACAGCCTTAGTGGCCCAGCTTTCAGCTTCATCCTCGGATCCCCTTCAAGATCTGGGGTCAACATCCAGCTCCCTGTCCAGCAAAGGTGCACTGGGGAGGGCCAAGCTTCAAGCCGAGCTAGCAGCTCACAAAGGAGTCTTCTTTGTGAGTGTCCTCCAATCAATGGCAAGGCGGATGCAGCCTGCATTATCGGCGGAGGTGGAGATGTCAGCATTGAGAGACAGGGGCATCACTCCGACCCAATACCTGGAGAGGTTCGGTGGTTTCGGTCGCACGAAGGATTTGGGGATGATTGCATGGCAAGTGGCTCTGGCTATGAACCACATGCAAGAGGAGAACTTCTTGGCGGCGAAAGATGCGATCAGCCTCCTCTTTGTTTGCCTAGAACAGGCGGCGATGGACGGAGGAAGTCTTCAAGTTGGTCTTCTCCTCTCCCTCACCGAAGACCCACCTCAAACCCTGTTCTCCAACAGGTCTCTTGCCATGGGGACTCTTCCACGTCCCTTCGCTCCGACAGCCAATCAGAGGTGGGTGACCACTGCTTTGCAGTACCTGAAGGAGATGGACGTGATCAGCACACGTCGAGCAGAGGTCACTCACCCCAAGGGCCAAGGAGGAGATCAAAGCGGAGGAACAGCGGCCTCGAATGCAAATCAGCCATCCACCAAGAAGAAACCCAAGAGCAAAGGAGGAGGAAAGTCAAAAGCAAATCAGGCAGGGAATCAGACCACAGAAGAAGAGCAGTAAGAGCTGATGATGCAAGGCTCACTGAGGAGATTTCCCTGCAGCGCCTCTTTGCTTCTTTGCCTCGATGGGTTTTGCGTTCCAAGACAAAGTTTTCTTCATTCCTTGCCAGGACTTTCCACATTGCTCCAACAGGGTCCTGCCCTGACTCCGCTGTCTTTCCCATCCCTGCCCCTCGACTTGGACTTTTTAGTGGGCAGGATGTCCCCAAGCTTGCTGCCAAGAAGTGGAAGAGGCCCTGCCGTCATCGCATCCTCCACGTCATTGTTATGGCTCTGAACTACATCCACAGTGGCATGCAACATGTCTCAGTGACTCTGCTTGCGAGGAAGCCAAATCATGTGCACCTGGCCATCTATCGCAGGATTGGCTCTCTTTTGACAGCGTGTGATCGCCCTGACTCTTTCCCCATTCCGCCAGGGAGATCAGGCCCAGAATTCATTGCGCGTTTGGTCGAACTTGAGCATTTTGCCAGTTCTCATGAGGCCCTCAACCCCAATTCCTATGCAGGCGAGTCTGAATCTGGCCCTGCGTCCCAGTTGAGGGCAGGAGAGATCTCCGATGCGCACAGATTCAAAGCAGATGAGCGCTTCTCTCCAATTCATCCCTATCGAAGTCTTGATGCCAGCCGGCTCAAGCTCACTGGCTCTGGCTCTTGGCCCCTTGACCATTTCCTTGAGGATATCCTTTGGCTTCCCTATCTCGAGCCATCCATCCTTCTGCACAAGCAACAGCAGACATGGCAAGGGCCTGACTTCAAGCGAGAGGAGAAAGAGGCAAACTATGCCTTGGCGCAGTTGTGGAGTGCCAAGGGGCTTTTAGCTCTTTTCCATGAGCGCCACCCCACTGGGTTTAGCTGCCGTGTTTTCAATGCACACAAAAATTCAGAGATCGACAGGCAGATAGGAGACAGACGACACATGAATGGTGCTGAGATGCACCCCAAAGGCCCGTCAGCCTACCTTCCCTCCGGGCAGAACATAGCATCCATCTCCTGCAAGCGGTCAGCGAAGCTTGTTGGATGCGCATCAGACCGGAAGGACTTTTATCACCAGTCCAAGGTCTCGAGAGAGAGAGCCTTCAGCAATCAACTCTTCTTCCCTTTCAAGCCTGAGGAGTTTGCAGGCACGACAGCTCTTGAGGTTCTCTATGCTGAGATTGGCAGGCCACATGATCCCATTGCAGATGGTGACAGATATGGCAAGCAGCCTCGCCCAATCCTCTGTCCTGAGGATGTCACTGAAGTTTATGCGGGCTTCAACAGCCTTTTCCAAGGCGATCACCTTGGCGTCGAGTACGCCCTTGCCAGCCACTGCAACATGCTCAAGGAGGGCGGTCTTCTTGACCCTGAGACCTTCATTGAGAGACACAGAGTCTTTCCGAGAGGCTCGTTGTGGCAGGGGGTAGTCATAGATGACTACTTTGTTGTATCGCGAGAGTGCGTTACAACTTGCAACAGCTCAGCAAAATCTGTAGAGTGCCTATCCAAGGCTGAGGCCATCTACTCCAAGCATGGTGTGATCGGTTCAGATGAGAAGACACTGCGTGGCCTGGAGAATTTCAAAATTGTTGGTGCTGAGATTTTTTCCGATAGCAAGGCCAGAGACGCAGGAGCTATCACAGTTGGCGCACCTCTCAGCAAGCGCATCCCTCTCATCTGTCTGTCCCTGAAGATTGCAGCTTCTCCCTATATCACAAGAGCCCTTGCTTCCAGAGTCTCAGGAAATTGGGTTTCAGTCTTCATGTATCGAAGACCGCTGAGCTGTATTCTTGCGGAGGTCTTTGCTTTTGGCTCCCGCAATGCAGAGGACGAAGATGAGGTTTTGTGGCTACCAAGAAAGGTAGCTGAGGAGTTCGTCTTGGCCTCCATCTTTGGCCTTGTCGCTGTCAGCGACATCTCAGCACCATATGATGAGGAGATCTACGCCACAGATGCCTCCTTACAGAAGGGCGCTGTCACTGCAGCTGAGGTTGGACCTGAGATCAGCGAGATCCTCTGGCTTGGAGGAGACAAAAAGGGGGCCTATACGCTTCTTGACAACCCTGCCCGCAGTCAACTCAGAACACTTGGCTGCGACGTTGATGATGCCCCTGTCGCTGAAGACTTTCCTTCCCCTCAGAAGGCCATTGACTTTGCCTTCGACGCAGTCGAGATCTGCGGAGGATCAGGAGTCCTTTCAGATGCCCTTGCAGCTCAGGGCCTCAGGGTTTGCACACCCATTGACATCTCCAACAGCAAGCATTATGATCTCACCAACATCAAGCTTGTTGATTGGATTTTTCAGATGATTTTTGAGAAGCGTTTCAAATCAGTCGTTTGTGAGCCTGTCTGCACGACCTTCTCTCCGGCTCAGCATCCAGCCAGCAGGTCTTACCAAGAGCCACTTGGTTTTGACCGAACTTGCCCAAAGACCTTGCTTGGCAATATGCTTGCTTTCCGCTGCCTAGCCATCCTTTGGTTTGCACTTCGACATGATGCTGTTGGACTTCTTGAACAACCTCAATTGTCGAAGATGGCTTGGCTGACCATTTGGATTTTCTTGCGCCATCTTGGATGTGAAGAGGCAATTGTCAACTCATGTGCTTTTGGTTCTATACACAAGAAGCCATTCCGTTTCCTTGGATGCGGAGTTGACATGAAGAGCCTCGCACGGCCTTGCCCTGGTGGGCATTCCCATGTCCGCATAGAGGGCAAACTGACAAAGGCAAGCGCTGTTTACCATCCAAATTTGGCAAAGCACCTTGCACTTCATATTGCACAGGCGCTTGAGCGCAAGAGCAGAGCAACAGAAAAGGAGCCGTTGAGACTTGAGAGCATCATCAACAACGACATTCTTGTCAGTGCACCTTGGAGGGTCTGTCTTGACTGGAGGTGGGTCACCAAGGCTCATATCAACGTGCTTGAGAATAGAGCACTGACTGCCTTGCATAAGCAGCTTTTGCTTGACGGAGGAGATAGGAGATTCTATGCGATGCTTGATTCTAGAGTCGCCAAAGGGGCACATGCAAAGGGGCGTTCTTCTGCCGTCTCCCTTAGACCCTCTCTCATGAGGTCATGTGCCTTTGCCATCGCGGGAAATCTCCACCCATCTTACGGGTTCTCTCCAACTCGCATCAATACTGCTGATGCTCCCACCAGGGAAAGGCCTCTTCCAGTGCCATCAGATCACTCCATCATTGACTTTCTCTCCTCCTCCCAGATTGCTGAACTTCATGCGCATCAGTTCTCAAAAGCGACAGCAGGATGGATTCGGCTTTATATCCTTGCTGTCTTTTGCTTTTGCCCTGGTGGAGCCTGTTGGATTTGCAATCTTCCTTCACAGGCTTCCTTTGGATTTTCGATTGTCAATTTTTGGATTTTCCACATTTTCAGTCGCTGGACTTTTGCATATCTTCTGACCCTTTGGATTTTCAGTTGGTTCGTACTCCTTGGATATAACTCCCCCAAAAAGTTTCGGGTTGTCCTAGTCCTAGGAGTAGCTCTAGCTAGTTTGTCATGCGGTGCTGCAGCCATGCCATTATCTGTTTCTGGTGGTGGTGATGCTCAGAGAGCAGCGAGACGGGCAGGGACCATTTTGCAAGCGGACAGGGTGATTCTGCCACAAACCCGTCAACGCCGCGAACAGCTGCTGCAACAGTTCGACAACTGGCTGAGCGAGAACTGGCGTACGACCCTCAATGAGCTCATTGGTGGGCGCGAACCGAACTTTGAAGACATCTGTGAGGCTGTCATTGCGTATGGCAAAGACCTTTTCCATTCTGGCAAGTCTTATGGCCGCTTCTCCGAGACAATCAACGCCATCACTGCGCGGCGTCCCATCCTGAGGAAGAATGTTGGCTCAGCATGGGACCTCGCATTTAACTGGGTTGTTGATGAGCCCCACGAACATCATGCTGCACTTCCGGCTTCGATTTTGATCGCAGTCGTTGCACTGGCTCTGTTGTGGGGTTGGGCGAAAGAAGCTGCCTTGCTTGCTTTGGCTTGGACTGGGGTACTTCGCATTGGCGAGGTCTTTGCTGCCACCAGGGCAGATTTGATTCTGCCTGAAGATGCTGCCCCTGGTGTTTGGTTCGCAATTTTGAAGATCCAACTTCCGAAGACACGAGGTCGAGCGGCGCGACATCAATCCAGCCGGATTGATCCAGCTGACATAGTTGAGCTCCTGACAATTGTCTTTGCCCGGTTGAACCCCTCTGAGAAGCTTTGGCCCTGGTCCCCAGCGACTTTGAGGAAGAAGTTCAAGCAACTGCAATCATCACTTGGCGTTGTTCGCAGCGATGGTGCTGAGCAGTATACGCTCAGCTCACTGCGCCCAGGTGGAGCCACATACTGGTTACAGTGCACAGAGGATTCAGAGTTTGTCAGGCGCAAGGGTCGTTGGCTGAGTGGAAAAGTACTTGAAATCTACTTGCAAGAGGCTGAGGTAGCCACGTATCAAGATCGACTGTCTTTTGAGACAAAGAGCCGAATTACCAGCCTTTGCAACCAGTTTCCAAGTATTCTTCGAAAGACAAAGTTTTTCCGTGACAATCAGATTCCAGAGAAAGCGTGGCCACAGTTATGGTGATGCTGGGATTTTGGGAGGTTGGCCACAAGCTGCACAGGCACAACCAAGTGCTGTTTCACGAGAGAGCCAACGGCATGTGGAAAAGTGCAGCTGAACTTGAAGTCTTGCCTTGGTAAGACTGACTGTGCGGCAAAACGTTCCTGCTCAAGAATACCCACCCATCTGGGGAAACCCGTCCCTTCAAGCACACCCTGTGGCCACAAGCTGCACAGGCACAACCAAGTGCTGTTTCACGAGAGAGCCAACGGCATGTGGAAAAGTGCAGCTGAACTTGAAGTCTTATCTATCTATCTATCTATCTATCTATCTATCTATCTATCTATCTATCTATCCCTATATGTATCTCACCCACTATGCACAGGACACCGCTTCATTGTTAAACATGTTGAACTTGCGCTTTCAGCCTTGGTCCAAGGATTTGGGTCTGTGGCGGCTTTGATGGGCAGCAATCCCTGAGCCTGAGGCGCAGGGCACTGCTTCGTGCAGTCACTGCTTCCTGTTTGTAAATGTTAAAACGCATGTTCCGTGGCAAAATGTGGCAAATGCTGCCCTCATCCTTACCTTCCCAGTTCCATTGAATGCTTCGATCCTCATCGTGGAATTTGGAGGCGCAGTTTCCGACATGTGCAAGCGCTTGCTACATGACCATTTACGACCACTGGCCGAGCACGTAATAGGCCGTAATTGGGATATAGCTATTATCACTATTTAACCTCTTGTTTGATGATTTTCGCCGTTTTGTTTAGCCAAGTAATTTGTTACACCTGTCGTGACTATAGATTACTACCCTCAGGACTGTGGACTTGGTAACTCATGTAACTTGGTGAGCACGTAACTTATGTCATGTTTTGTCCATGTCGCGAACTTTGATCCGCATGATCCGCTTCCAGGAGGCTCAGGTCAATGCTCTCACGTCGCGCCGGTGCTGCATGTGAATGGATCACCCAGAGGTTGAAGGAATTCTAACATGGTAAGTGACCACAGGTAGGTAGGATTCTGAAATTCATGTGAAGTTCTAAAGATTTCAAAAATCTGCACAGGTTAGCGTTAGATGCATTGCATTTTGGTGTGCCCGAGGCCGTTGTCAGCGGTCAGCTCTACAGCCGGCATCCAAGCTTCAGACTGAACAATTCACCTCCCCGAGCTGCGAGTGGCCGGGGCGCAGCTGGCTCTCAGGGCCAACATGGCCAAGTATTTTCTCTGAAAAAACCAGCAGCAACACTTGGGGTGCCTGGTTAGCACAACCGCAGCATCGAAGATAGAAGACTGGCAGAGGAGGGAACAACTCAGACACTTCCCACTTGCTGAGTCTGCGGTGGCTACGATGGTGCACAGAATCTTGCAGATTGCGAACGCCTCGACCCCGCTCAAGGAGGCAAGGTGGCAGGAACAAAAATAAGTTACATTTTACCTACATCAGACTGAACCCTAAGGCTCTTCAGTGAAGTTTTTTTTGCAGAATGACTCGCAGCACCCGGCATTTTGAAAGATGGTTAAAGGTATGTGGGAGCTGCTTCCTTCCATGCCTCGCAGATGCGGATACTGCGTGTCTTGGATTGGCGAACAAAGGATAGCATTTTGATATCATTTTGACAGCAACCCCTGAGATGGTGATGGAGAGGGGGATAGATAGAGATAGAAAGAGAGAGTGATAGAGGGAGAGCCAGACCGAGCAAAAGAGCTGTAAGGAACAGTAGGCTTATGAATTTACATGAATAAAAAAGCGGAACGCCTTTGACATCCCGCTTTCTTATTTGGCATCGGGTGCAAGGCCGGTGCTGCATCCTGATCGTTTCCAGGCCTTGCACTTTGGACATATTCGGACATACAGAGACAAAGTCAAGAAGCACATGGAAACACAGAAGTTGAAGTAAGACGACGGAGCAATACCATCCTCGCAGGTTGATCCCCAGCTCCGCAAGTCTGCGCAAAGCTGTGGCTGGGACATTGTCAAAAAGTATAAGTGTTTGGGCTTCGGAATCGGACAAGTATTGCTAGAACATGTACCATCCACTGGTGCTCGCACGCGCTCAGTGTTGGATACATAGATAGTTGACCACAGTCCATTCATTGGAACGAGTCGAGATCGGGTCTTTACAAACTTTAGCCCCCCTTGCCGGTTGGCGCAACAAAAATTGTTGAGTCGAAACATGCACTCATGTATGGGACCAGGTATCTCCACACAGCTTGCACTGTCTTGGAGCTCGTTCAAGTACAGATGGATCTGTTGGCAGCCTTGACAGTGTTGCGGCTACCAGTGAGTCGATATGATTTGCAGTAGGACCAGGAGGCCAAGACTGCAACAACAGCAACCAACATGGTACTCGTACATCATAACTCTTGCAGCTACCATGGCACGCGGGTACGGGCTTGGATGCTATTTCATGAACGCACACTGCAAAGAGGTCAAAGAAACGAACTGGCAGGGCTTCAATACTCGGGCTTCACTGCTTGAAGTGAGCTCGCAAAATCAGTAGACATTGACTGTCCCTCTGCTCCTGGAAGGGCAAGCTAATCTAGGGGTTTGAAGCCTTGTGGCCTTGAAATGGCCTCATCCGCCATGGATGGGCAGGAGCAATTTGCAGAGGCGGCAGATGAGGGATCAAGGTTGTAATTTTGCGGGGGAATGCCTCACCTTGGCCTTTGTGGTTTGTCCTCGAACTCGCTACTGATGCATTGTTGGAACAAATTGGACATCACGCATTCACCGGTTACAGGCTTGCAGCTTTTGGGGTTCCCTGGAGATTCCCTGGGGATTCCCTGTGTTGCTGTTGGTCTAGGCTATTGGCCCAGAGCAATGGCCTCGAAGAACTCGCTGCCATTTTCAGAGAGTGACTTGCTCACACCACAGGAGACAGGGGTTAAGAATACACATTTTCCGCACCAAACATACATTAAAAAAGGACTACTGATGGTTGCTATTCTTGTTTTGTGCCGAAGGGTCCTGCAATAGCCTAGCAGGATAGCAAGACAAAGAACAATACGGCTAATAAGCGTTCTAGGGTTGAACGGGATCCTCATGTCATATAGCGGAAAAAATCGTTGGGTCTTGGCGGCAATTTTGCCACCATTCCCTTCCGTTCCGATGGGTTCCGATGGATTCTTACAGCTGGCATCCGATGGATTCCGAGGTTCCAACCAATTCGCAGGTGACCCAGGGCAGCTGTGCAGAAACAGTGTTGCCGGGCTGACAATCCTCCCAAGCTGGCATAATGTTCCAATGGGGCATGTGTGATGATGCAAAGTTTATATCAAGAGCTTAATCAGTTAATCGTCAGCTTTCACACTTTCACAGGGTATGGTTGCAATCTAGTGACATGGGGGTGCATGTGGCCAAGATGGTTGAAATTGTCATTTCTGCGAAATCCTGGGTGCCCCGTGTGCATGTATTGACTCTAATGCAGGTGGCCAGCAGCGAGCCATGCCACAGCATGGCACCGAGTGGCGAAACACGCCAGAGCCAGACAGCCAAAGTCCATTGGCTCTCCTGGCTCTTCTGGGCAGTTGAAATCTCTGATAAAGCAGCTTGCAGAGGCGGAGTGCTTGGACATGCTGGGACCATCTCGGACCTGGTTGGGAGGGCTAAGATGCCTTGAAGGAGATTCCATGGGACTCTAGACTTTTTCCGAGTGCAGCCAGGCACAGATCCAGAGGTAGCCTTTTTTCTTGGTTCCTTATCTGATTCTCTTATCTTCTTTCTCATCCACAACTCATAATCCAATAATGTTGTCCATGATTTTTGTCTTCGATCTGCCACGTGTGCTGAAGCAGGCTCTTCCAGAACTACATCATATTGACGTCCGGAAACCAATTTTGGCCACAGAAAAGTTGATCGAATTGCTAACATGATCACTTGGCCTGGAATGTGACGCACAATTTGTGGAATGGCACTGTATCTACTGCATCTCTGCCCAAGTGTTTTTTGCTCCTCAACTCCTTGACCCGCGACCTATCAGGACCATCCAACTTAAACGCTGCATCACTCCAATCACGGAGCTCAGCGACCGAGGCAAGGGGCTCCTCCAACATTTTGTACTCCTGGGCCTTGTTGCGCTACACTGAAGGGTCAGGGCCTGAAGCCTCGAAAGATCTCGTAAAATTGTGAACTTATTTTGGCTGTGCTGTTTGTTCTCAGTCCTGCAGCTGCTATCTCAGCTATGTGATGTAGTTAGGCAACTCAGCAAATGATGCAGTGGAATATGTATATACATATATATATACATATAATTGATGCGTTCCAAAACTGCTGTTTTGCTTTGGCATTGTGATGAATCTCGATTTTATGTGGCTCGAGCTGTTGGTTCTCGGAAAATTGGCGAGATTCGTTGCCAAAAGAAAGCTAGATGTTCCGAGTTTCAGCCTAGAAGCATGTGCAGACTGCAACGAACTAGGATGCAAAGCTATTTTATAGATCTTGTATATACCTGCAGCCAAGTAGTCACCGGAAAGAAATCCACTCAGGTTTCGGGTCCAGGCGAACACTGATAGTCTACACAAGTCTACATTCAGTCCAAGGCATGAAAGATGCGGCCGTGCCTTATGCATCATGGTGAGGGATGCTTGATGCAGAATGCTCTCACCATATCGGGTGCTTGGTATTCAGCCTGGGTGCAATGAGGAAGAGCTCAGAGCCGCATATAAGAAGCGTGCGCTGGAAACCCATCCTGACAAGGGAGGCAACGTGGAGGAGTTTCGTTCTGTGAAGACTGCCTATGAAGCTCTCCTCAAAACGGTGCCTACCCAGTTGGCACGCAAAGCATCGAACGGCTCCACCTCTCCAAGCTCCGAATTCTCAGACGCTTCAGTCTTCACACCATTCAGCACGCCATTCCCTGATGCTTTCAGGGCAGCAGCAGCAGCTGCAGCTGCCTTCAAGGCGCCAACAAAGAGTCAACGAAGTGAACCGCGAAAAAGGCGGCGCACCTTAGAAGAGACAATCGAGTTGGCTTTTGCTGGCATCCCGTCAATGCCGTCAATGCACAGGATCAACCGAGCGCCAAAAGCTGCGCCAACTCCTAAGGCCAAGCCCGTGCCTTCACCGAAGACAAATTCGGGACCCAAACTGGTGAGAACACCAGAGCGACCACCAGAGAGAGCAGAGAGACCCATGGAATCGGCTCGAAATGATGGTACGACTGGTACAACTGAGGCCAGTGTCAAAGTGGAGGATGCTTTTGCTGCAAAGCTGTGGGCTCGTTTGTTGCAGCTTACAATGGAGAAGCGCTCTGAAGCTATCTCATCGTTGCCTTCAAAGACCAAGGAACGCCTTGAAGCTTTTTTGAGAGCGAAGAAGCGCGAACGGTCGACGCAAGGTGACACGGCGGGCGATTCTGAGTCCGAAAGCAGTTCTGAGAGCAGCAGCTCCAGCACTGAAGCCTCTTCAGACGCCGAACCCAGCAAGGCATCCACGAATGATGCTTGGACTTTGAACAGATATAGGCTATAGGGTAGATTTTTCATGTTTTTTCATGGCCAGTTGTCTCGTACAGCCAAGAGACTACATGCACTGGGGTTTATGTTGGTTCTTCCCAGTCTTACCACGTAGGCAAGTCCTGCAAATGTGGCAAGTGCAGCCACGGCGCCCACTGTGGCAACTGCAGCCAGGACGGCAAGCGTGGCAAACGCGGCAAATGAGGCACGGTCTGACATACCGATGCGACCTATGCCTGCTGAGTCTGCTCCAAGTGTGAAGGCTCTGAACTTCCAAGACATGGAGCGTTTGGAGGCAAAGATCCGAGGCATTGAGGACAAGGCAAAGCAGCGGGGTTTCATCAAGACTCTGACAGAAGCAACTCGTATTGCTCTTGCAGCTTGGATTCATCAGATGTGTAACGTATTTTTTTTCTTGGTTATCTTGGTTGCTCTTGGTCGTTGTTGAGACATCCATGGCATTTGTATCATATCAGGGGTCAATCAACACGTCCGATCTCTTCTGATCTCTTTGTTGTGTTTGGCACACCATCTGAGGAGAAACACATCAGATCAAAGCGCGGCGCTCCTGCTGCTAAGCAGCGCTCCGTGTCGTGAAACTGATTTTACACATCTGCGAGCGCAGTCCAAAATGGTCCGAGGATGCACCGGAGGGCCATAGACAAATTCACAGATACACACACACACACACAGAAGTCGATGGACTGATGGGTCGGATGGATGGATGGATGGATAGATAAGGAAATGTTCAAAGG
The DNA here is from genome assembly GCA_003297045.1 of Symbiodinium sp. clade C Y103. Lineage (NCBI taxonomy): Eukaryota > Dinophyceae > Suessiales > Symbiodiniaceae > Cladocopium > Cladocopium sp. clade C. The sequence continues at coordinate 30,933 of BGPT01001055.1, forward strand.
AATCAACTTTGTAGCGTTTGGCGGCAGGGTCTTTCGCTGCCTTTGATGCAGGTTTTTAGCGGGAAAACTATTCAGTATTAGGGGAGCAATAAGCAATAGGGGCCCTTCGGCCTTAACAACGCGAATGCTCAAATGATGCCCTTGCAGCATCTGTTAGACTGCTTGTGAGACGATTTTTGCTTAGGCCTTTGGAAGCATTTTGTCGCCATACAGCTGGCCTTGTTCAGCAATGTGAGAGACTTGGAGCGGGGACGTGGAGCTAGCGAGTTGCTCTTGTATTCTTTTCTGACGTAGATGTTCAATCACACATTTCAGCCTGTTCATTATTTTTGATGTGAAAACTCGAGGCAAAGCACAAGAGCTGTCCAACGTGATATATGCTCTAGGCCTTCTGAACTTCAAGGCAGGCACGCCGTCAGATTTGGGAGTCTTTTGGAGGACATGGTTAAAAAACAGAACAGACACAGAGACATCCATTTCAACAGGCCTAGTCTGAGGATTCCTGGCCATGGCCACATGGCCTTGTTGTGGACTTGTTGTGGCCTTGTTATGGCGCCCCGCTCTGAAGATTTGCTTCATATCCCGTCGAAGGCTCTGGAGCTGCTTCTTCCGGCTTGCGCTGAAGCCCGGCGAAGGACAGTTGCTGCAGATTGCTGCAGTGTGTTTGGGACGCCTCTTGGGACGCCTCTTGGGACTCTTTGGGACTCTTTGGGACTCAGTGTCAGCCTCTCTGCCATTCACATCCTTCCTGCTGAGGACGCAGGAGCTCTCGCCACAGGACACAACTGAAGCAAGCAAGTTTCAAGCTGCAATAGATGCATTTACTCAACCTGGCTTGTGACCTTTTGCCCTAGCTGCTGGCTAGTTGGGTTGTGTCTCTGTATTGATTGGTCTTAGAGTGCTGGCTTTTCCTGATTGATTTGGTATTCATCGCATTTTCTTTATGGGATATGAGGCTGTTGTGCTTGTCGAAGCTGCTGGACCCTGAAGCAAGGTCAACCTGCACAGATAAACAAAGACAATAAAGTTCAAAAAAGAACAATATTGCAGGACAACAAAAACGGAGGGAAACCCAACTGAGAGGAATATATGCCTAGTAAGGACAGCAAGGAGCTCCGCTGAATTTGAGAAAAGAAAGGCCGGACCACCAGTTCAGTGTGTTGGCAGTACCCAAGTGATACGAACTTTCATTGCCACTCGGATCCACTCGGCAGTATGGCAATATGGCGGCACGAAAGACAGAAAAGACAAAACACCGGGGAACAGGGGCAAAGCCGGGCAAAGCCCCATGCTGTCGAGCCACGCATGTTGCGGGCCTTGGCGTTTGCATGCGCGCCCGTCCTTGCGCAGAACTTCCTGGATTGCAGCCTGGCTGATTCTCTTCCTTGGGCCCCACAAGGTGTATTTAGTGATTGCCATATTGCCCATGACATCCTCATTGTTCATGGAACTGCGCCAAGGCGATGAGACCTGGTCGTCCTTTCGCACTCTCTTGGAGCGGAATGCGGAGCAGGGCTTTCCGAGAGATGTGGACCTGGCTGTCAGTGCGCAGGAGCTGATCCAGCTGCACACTCCAGCCATGGAGGTCTTCAGTGCATTGGACAAAACTCAGATTTCGTCAGTGAAGGATGTGCAAAACTGAGAGGCCAGAGGACCGATGCCATAGGACATGTCCTTCAGCCCACTCCGGTTGAGAGGTGGATGGCGATGCAGCTTATGGGGCTTCGCTTGGGATGCGCCAGTTTCTTCGACATGAATTGCACTTCGAGGGAAGGTCCGAGGATGTCCGAGGGTTTCTGAAGTACCGTGCATCTTGATGCATCTTGACAGTACTGTATCCTGCAGGCACGCACCACGTTGTGACAGCACAAAAGGCTCACTCTCACTCTGGTTTCTGGTCGTGATGGCCAAGGTTTTTGGGAAGCTGCAATCGCCCTCCAAATGTTCAAGGTGAAGATTTTTGCCTCTTGGTGAATCAAGAGTGCATGATTTTCATGATTGCCAATTATGTGATGAAAGCAACAATACAGTTACCGAAACACTCAGACGTTAAGGCTTGTACGGCATGGCTTCTGCCTTGTGGGTCATCGCCCGCCATGACCATCCTGACCGAAGAAACTTCTTGCAGCATGCTAGCTTTTTGCTGGGCTCCACTATGAACCATGTGTTGGACTTCATGGAAAGCTCAGGCGATGGATCAAAAAGGGAACTATAGAGATGTCAGAGACGATGGACCGGATACATGTTAATTTAGCTTTGCTGGAGCACTTTTTCGTTTTTGGATGCCTCCCGTGATGCAGGTTGGCCGATATCCTTGGTTGATATCCTAGCAAATCTGGAAGCAGCTGATAAAAATGAGGAGTTCTTGCTACCACCGGAGGCGCGCCGCCGGTTTGAAATGCCCAAAGTTGGCAGACAGACCTCGGTGGAGATTTTGGAGGCTGTGCGTGTCGCTGATCAGTTTCTCGCTTGGAATTTCATTGCTTCAAGTAGGAAGCGGGCAAGCAAGGACCCGGAAAGCATAGGAAAATCCCCGGTCGTACCGGACATTTTTTTTCCTGAGGGTCCAGTCCGGAAATTAAAAATGGCAAGACAGGAAAAAATCCACCGATTTTAGATAGTGCAAGNGAAAACAGGATTAGTAACATAAGGTTGTACCCCAGGATTTTATATATTTCTGGGATTTGCTTGCCAGGATGGCATGGTTTTCCAAACAAGGTTGGGGTAGAGAGAGAGAAAACACAGTTCTCGACCGTCAAAGCCTAGTGTCATCCATCTCTTCGTTTCGAAAGATCTTGAAAGCATGCGAGCAAGAAAATGATGGA
>BGPT01001055.1:33996-99090 GCA_003297045.1 Symbiodinium sp. clade C Y103
TACCCGTAGGAAATCAATTTCCAAAGGTTGTGGACCAGAAGCGTTAAGGCATTTTTTTCCAGGATGTGGACCCTTTTGACCGGTACGACCGGGGATCATAGGAAATGATAGCAAACCAAGAATGAAAACAAAATAGAACCGGACTGCAATGATTCAATGGAGGAGATCGGCCGGGATCAAAGTAGTGAGAGGTCAGGGCCAGGGTCTCCCTTGGCGAAAATTGGATTGCCTGGCGAAGAGAATCTCATTCACATGCGTTTTGCAGGCCTTGGGTCCTGCACAGACACAATTGCTTTTGGTGCGTGTTGTGCTTTGCATGACCCAAATGAGGTTTGAGCATTCTCCGATCCGTCTTGAAGTTTGGGAAGTTGGAGTGCATGCATCCCTCTCAGCGGAAGTGATCCAAATGCTGACCCGGATCTTTTCGGTGCACGAATTCAAGTTCCGCAATCTCATCAAAGACCAGTGCCTCTGCTGAGAAAGGCCGCACAATATACACACCACTTGTTTGGCGAGCACGTCCAACACCAAAAGCTGTCATCCTGGGAAAGAAGTGAAGTCCCCAGAAATTTGAGAAGGACCACCAGGGTGATGCTTTATTATTTGGAGATTCTTCTTCAGGGTGACGGTGAACCGATGAACTGCCAGGTTGAACCATACAACATGATGCACGTTCTGGCACTTGCTAGTCATCAGAGAGTGTTATGTTCTACGACAGTAGGAGCGAAGCATCGATAGTGTGCGTTCAATCTCTGTGATCCGGCTTGTCTCATGTCAGCGATTCAGAATTTCAAACAACTTTGCTGCCATTCCAGCAAGGTATCCCTTGTGGCTTCCAGAGAAATGTGGAACCTTGTACTGGCACCCACGGATGGATTGTGTTGAGCCAGAGGATACAGATGTATCTTGCTTGCAATAGACAAATCGTCTTTCCGACACATTTCTCTGTATAGATATGTATAGATGCTATATAGGGCTTGGTTGATCCTGTGGCTTTCGCGCCCCCACACGGCAACTGGCATTCTGTGGCAATTTGGCCATGAAAGCCTCCAGCCTCAGGAGATCACCCAGCTCTTCAGACGACGGGTGCCCCTAAGCGCCAGCTCGAAGGAGGGGCCTGGCAGCAAGATTCGTTTACGAGTTTCTTGAGATTTCTTTAGATATTGCATGACTGTGATGTTGTGATTTTAATTTAGGCTCTGTGATTTTTATGTGCCCTTTGACTGATTGAACTAATGCAAAGCACTGTGACATAAAAAACAGTTCATACGCTTGCAAGGGTCCTTCTTTTCACTCACGCGGGACTGCTTGCTTGTCAACCTCAGACTTTTTCTCGACTAGAGCGGCAGGATTGTCTCTTTGCTTTTCAGCTCTAGGCTCTGGCTGATTCGAAGAAATCCCTCAGTGCCCAGGAGGCAATTGTTGACATGGAAGGCTTCGTCGCTGAGTTCGAAAAAGTGGCGGGTGCACGGCCCAGGAAAGTAGGTTTTCTGGTCACTGCGTGTTTGTTTCAGATTCCATGAGTGAGAAGTTTGACCATATTGACTTCATTGGCAAGAGTGCCATCATCCAACAGGTGCTCGCTTGAACTATGTGGACGTTTTGGTTTGCACTGTGCCATACTTGTGCCTTTTGTTGGAGCCTGTGGATCTACCAACGCTGGGGTACTTTGGCCATCCGCTCTTGCCACTTGGTGGCAGCAAGGGGCAAAATCGAATGGGGCGCGGAGCCACTCAACCACTAGGAGGAAGACTTAGTGGATCGAATGAACGGTTGTGCAAATTGTGCCTAAGTCCAAATCCACTCACACACATGCAACACCTGCAAACTGTAGGTTCATGGTGCCGGATGAGCCAGATATTCGCAATAGCTTTTGGGAGCGCTTCTCTCAAATGTCGAAGATGCTTGTACGTGCAAGTGTTTTATTCTCACTGTGTTGATCTGTGCATATTCAGTCAATCTAAAGCAGAAGCACTGGAACTTGCACAATCTGGGGACAAACTCACTCCCCCTCTCTCTCTCTGTTCTGTCACTGGCCGAGGAAGAGTTCGGTAGAGTTTGCCGTCAGTGATCCTTTCCTGCAAATGCAGCGGCTCAGCCAAAGATGCATAAGCATGCATACGTATGTCCTGTGACATGACTGACTTTTCCAGCACACTGATATTACCCTTGAAGCACTTCCCAGGTTTGAATATCAACTGGGCTCGCCAAAGCTGCCAGTTCTTCGAACTCATGCCCTCTACACTGGGGCGACACACTTCCCACAGCGAAGTGAGGAGGTCTTGGCACCTTGGCAGCTTCAGTGCAGTGGATGGACAGGAGTCTGACAGGATCATGAATCGTTTAAGACAGTTTTGCTGCGCGTTTCCGGCGTTTTCTCTATTTATTTTATCTGCCTTCATTTGCAATACATTTGGTTTGGTTTTGAGGTTTTGGATCGCTGCATTCTCAGTCTGAGGGTGCGTCCAAATGGTCATGAGAGGTGGCAAGCCAGCTGCAGCTGCATGCAGTACATGTTTCTTTTGCTCAAAACTGATCCAGGTAAGAATTCCTCAATAGCCGGGCATGCCAAGGCCCCCATGAAGCAATTCTTCTATGCACCCTGCAGCGATTCCTTGGAGGAGTGACGCCTCGCCCCTGCCCCTAAGGTTGTCATTCCTGATGTGCGCGCTGTCATCCGCATATCCGTTGTTGCACTCACCACGGTGTAGTCTGTCATAGTCTGTCTATCTCCATACCTCCGCATGCACGTGCAGTATATTCCCACAACATTCTGACGAGAAAACGTCAAAGGGTGCCTGTAGCTCGCGTTGTGTTTGCAATGGACGGAGAGGAGAACCTTTGGACTGGCCCCTCTCCGAGGGCCGCCTACGCGTCGCCAGCAGCACGAGCTATCCGTACCGTCTCTTGGTAAGATTGGTAAGGTCAATGGTGGTGATGAAATTACCTGGATCAAACAGCGCAGCACAACGTACCTCGCATTGACCGCGACCACCATCAGATATGAACAGAACGAGCAGTCTTTGTGTCGCCTCTAGGGCCCGTAAAGATTGCTCGAGACAGGCGGCAAGACCCGGCAAGACGTTTTACTAAATGCAGGAACTCTCATAGGGCAAGCATCAGCCGGAAGACGCAAACCTAAACAGACAGCTTACCTTGGCTACAGCCGCCAAAGCTTGCAAGACTTCCAGAAGACTTCCTCCAAGCAGCCAATGCTAGAATGATCTATGTATCATATATCTATATATATATATATAAATATACACATAATCACGCACCCACACACATATATGTATTGTTATTATTATTACTATTGTTATTATTATTATCATCATTATTATCATTACTATTGTTACTATTATTATTACTATTACTATTATTATTAATATTATTGTTATTATTGTTTTTACTATTATTTTTTTTTGTTACTATTATTATTATCATTATTACTATTTTTTTTTACTATTGCTGTTATTATTATCATCATTATTATTATTGTTACTATTACTATTATTATTATTACTACTATTATTGTTATTGTTATTATTGTTATTATTATTACTATTACTATTATTATTATTCTTACTATTATTATTATTGTTACTATATTATTATTATTACTACTATTACTATTATATATATATATATCTATAATGATGGGTAATGATGTAAACTAAGATGTAAAAGGACTAAGGATGCAAGAGGACGGGAACAACCAATGAATGGGAATGGCTTCCCAATGGCTTTCCAAGGATTTATCACTAGAGTCGCTTGGCATAAATGGATGGATGCGCAGACAAGAGACCGTTGCTGCAAATGCAAGTTGCTCAATCAATCATCTCAATCTTTGGGTCAGAGAGTCAGAGAGCTGTGCGAGATGTTGGCTGTGAGGCCATGACGGATAAGAAATTCAGCACCTTTGCGCAGTTCAGGGCAGTCCTACTCTGGCCCTACGATATGGACTTGATCACCTTTTATGAATTCTATGGCTGCTCGGACAAAGGGGGAAAAATGGCAAAGTATCAGCACACTGCTTTCCCCACCCCATTCGCCCCTTTGCCCGACCAATCTCCAATTTGTTCTCGTCGGAACACATTTTCCAGCAACCTAAGACGTGAGCGCAGAGAAGCGCCATTTTTGTTTGATCTTGCTGCAAATGGTCAAGACTCAGGAATGAATATGCCAATCTTTATGCCGAGTCATCTATCAAAGTATATTTTCCATCAGGCAGGACACAGCAAGAGACCCACTTCTCATCATTTTTGAGCCGCATCCAGCAAAGCCCCAGAACGGTGTAGCAGACGGTGTAGCGGTGTAATTATGGACTGCTAGCTTTTCAGCATCAGTTGCTTCAACATGGATGACCTTGCTTTCCCCATGTGTTTGCTTTGATGCAGAGGGGCTTAGAAAACCTGGGAAATCCGCAGAAAGCAGGTGCTGTGACAGCATTCATGTCTGTAGTGCTTCAGGGCCATGGTGCCTACAAGTATCGCTGGGATGAGCGGAAGGAACATGAGGCAGGTGTTGGCAGCAAGATTGCCAAACTCCTTTGACCTTCCAAATAGAAAATCAAACTTGTTTGTCATCTCAAGTCATCTTGTGTGTGATCTCAGAGTCATGAGATACTCCGAGCTTGACTGTTTATGTCCAGCATCGTGCCAGCTGATGATGTTCCGCTCAAGATGTTTTAAAGTCTTAAAGTTTCCAGAGCCACGGAGGACGGGACGCCGTTCGAGTGGACAAATGAAGATGTTAGCCCATTCGACGAAACGTCACCTGCAGCTGCACATCTCATAGCTTCTCGGCTTTCTGGGTTTAGTTTGGGTTTAGGATGGTTTAGGTATATTTAGATGCTTTTGCAGCATTTTGTATTTTGTCCCAGGGATGGGCTTGCCTGCTCTTTCATGCTGTCTATCTATATATACTCAGGTTTGTCACACATGGAAAAGACTTGCCGTTCCATGATGCCATGTGCAATTCCTTCAGCCAGATTGTGCACGCCTCAAACCACGCCAACTATCCACATACTATGACACGATGCATTACTACAGTTCAAGAGCTTCGGTGAGGGATTGCTTCCTTGAAGTGATCTTTGACATGCAGCAAAACATCCCAAGTAACGACGCAGAATCACCTTTACCTCTCATTCCACCGCCACAGAAATCGACCTAACAAATCCCACCAAAATATGAGCCATGATGCGGAAGGCAAAGTGCTCAGCTGGCTCAGTCCGGAATGGAATCCTCACTTGGACATTGCTTGGCAGACAACCTTGTTGAACTACCAGCTTCCCGATCTTCCTGGCAATGATACACAGATGTTGGTGACCAGTTCTCCCATTTTAAGCCCCCAAACCATAGCCAGCAAGCCGAGCACAGTCAGCACAGTCAGCACAGCAGACAAGCCCTCACCTTAGTCTCACTAAGCTTGCCTCAGCTTCACACCTGTGGAGGGAGCAGCAATTGTCGGTATGGGTGATCGCTGCCGACTTCTACGGATCAACGAGCTGCCTCAACCACGGCATCCACAGGACAGGGTCAAGGGAAGAGCAGCCAGCACTATACTTTGGTGATGCAGGCAATTTTCTGGGGCAGAAGTTGGGGGGCACTTGTTGTCAACATGGTCAGGTGATTCAATGCCTTCTAGTCACTAGTCTCCAGCTTTCAATGGCAGACCAAGAGAAATCAGGGGCATAGAAATCCGAAATGAATTGGACACATGAATACACAGGGTGGTTTCTAGACAAATTAGTGCCAAACAGGCTTACAAGTGCAAGGATGAAATAGGAAGAACATTGAAACGGACCACCCTCAGTTATGCATCGCCAGAGCCCTTTGAGTCTTCGCATTGCAGGTGCTATGGCAGCTTGTGACTGCAGTTTTTTCGGTGTTGCCGGGGCGATCTGCAGCCTTGGGTGAATCCTGTTGGCACGGCGAATTCAACGCTTCTTGATGAAGACATAGCGTGGCAAACGTGGCATTGCTTTTTCCTCATGGCCTGAACCCTGAACCTCGAATCTCAAGCTCAGACAAATCACACTAAGAATCACGAAGGAGTCTTCAATATTGAACATTGCCAAGCTTTTTTACCGCGCATTGTGGTGCTAGTTTGAGGAAGAGAGGTGTTGCGTTGAAGGTGACCCTGCTTGCTGGGATGAGACTCGGCTTGGCTTTGCTCGTTTTAAGCCTTTTGTAGTTTCGCATTGAAGCATTATTACACAACAACCATAAACCTACTCCTGTGCAAGACTGGGAAGACTCCTTTTTGACTGCTTTCCTTTTTTTTTCTGGAGTCTCAATGAATGCTCTTGGCCTCCAGCTTCTTGAAAGCTAACGTTGAGATATGCTGTGTCTTGTTCACTTGCTGTCGGACATAAGGATATGTACACGCGGTCCAGATGCTGCAGTGGCAACCAGACACGAAAGGTCCGTGGAGATCCATCCTGCTGGATGGATGGATACTCTTTTGAGGACAACGGCGGGATGGAGCTTCTTTAGCAGTCTTGGCAGCAGGGAAGTATAGCAAACCATGGCAGATCAGGGTGTGCAAGAAAACAATAGAAAACCCAGATGAGCCAAAATGATCAAAATGAGCCGAATCGTGAACGAGAGAACGGCATGCTATGGCGATGACACCCAACACCCGGCCTTTGCTGGTATTTGACGGAGGATTGTTGCCTTGGCACTGCTAAAGAAGGATGTTGGGACACGCACTTTGGGCAGCTGGACTGCCAATGCGGCCGATGCAGCATGCTTCTGAGGGCTGAAGGGACCATTTGATGTGAAAATGCATACTATGCAATATATTGCAATTGCAATATAAAATTTGTTTGAAAGGGAGGCTCGTTGGCGGTTGATGCGATTTGTGCTGCTTTCGCTTTCTCTGTCCCCTTTATTCGTGTTCGCTTCCAAAGAGGCCTGAGAGATGCTGCGCCGACAAAGAGCTCGACATCTTTGACTTGTTGATGTCTGTGAACCCTTTAGTTGCTTGGCAGATCTCGGCAGCAGCAAAACGGATCAGGTCAATTGCCGTCTCACACTCACAGCCCTGGGGCGTCCATACTGCAATTGTACATGAGATACATTGAAATACGTGAAAGAGACTCCGGCTTCAGCATGTGCTTGGAGCTTGACTCTTTCCAAAGCAGGTACAAGGGTCTTTGAGTCTTTGCATTTTTAAGTCAGATAATCAAACTTGTAGTTGAAGCAGCAATTGATTGCCTTGCTTGGTGGACTGGTCGTCACCCGACGACTAAAACGGACACGAATTGAGACAAAACCTCGAACAGGCTTTGTACGTGGTGTCCTCACCCATGGTGTAACATTTCAGCTGTCACTTCCAGCGTCACTTCGAGAGTCATTTTGGGGTCCGAGGAGCTTGACTTCTCGGAAGCCTTCGGCCGAGTTCTTGCAGCTGTCTCTCAAGACTCCGATTGCGTCGGCCAGCACCAGGATTTTTGGGGTGACGTGACACTCGGCCAAGTTGAGATGATTGAACATGACAATGGCTCTGCCATGCAGGTAGCCACCCATAACGCCTTGTGGCGCCTGTGTGCAGTTCACACTTCTGGTCTTGGAAAATAAATAGATAAATATATGAATAGATAAATAATAAATAAATAAACAAATAAATAAATAAATAAACAAATAAATAAATAAAATATACATATAGACATATATCCTTTGTTGCTAGAACTTATGGTCTTGGAAAAATAAATAGATAAATACATAAAATAAATAAATAATCAAATATTAGATAAATAAACAAATAAATAAATAAATAGATAAATAAATAGATAAAACACTATATATATAGACATACATCCATTATTGCTAGAAATTTTCTCGAATTGACATTTCTATGTTGCTGAAAATGGATGGAGGTGGGTGAGGCCTAAGAGTTGCCAACTACTTGACTGCAAAGGACTGCAAAGCATTTTTTGTCGAGACGTGCACAGACAAAAGCACATTCTTCACATGCCATTGATCATCCCAAAACAAATTGGTCACGCCACAGGCGCTTTGGAGACGTCGTGCCCAGGTACATGGTTACAATCTGTTTGTAGAGCAATCGGGGCACCTTCAGAACTTTTTTGGTTTGCGGTTGACACTCTGAACATGCCTTACGTGTTTAGGAAAAAACACTCCTTCTCAAACCTACCACAATGTCACGGTGGTCACACAATCCACAGGGGCCAAAAAAGGCCAAGCAAATCTCTTGGACCCAAAGCACCAAGCTTAGATTTGGCACGAAAGAAATCTTCAAACCGCAAGCCACAGTCGCAAGAGGTTTGGTTTAGAGGGCCCAGGATAGACATAGATAGAATATGACAGAACCATTCAAGATAGTCTGCGACTATTTGCAGTTTTGGAGTAATTGCAGACCAGGTACCGGGGGTATTGTCCTAACCTGCACGTCAACACTTGCGATTTGAAGAAGGAGAAACACTTAGACTTGAACTGCAACGCCTACAACAGCTACCAAGGAAGAAGACCTCAGTGGCACTCAACCTAAGTCACGTGTATGGGCAGGTGCCACTGATTTGTAAGCTTCCAATGTGCGCACAGATTCATCTGTTGAACAGGTGTCCTAGAAGGCTAGAGACAAAAGCATGTCAATGGTAGAGCTTTTGCTTGCCTTTCCCAACAACATCTGAGAGCAGACACTCTGACCAGTGGATTGCAATTTGGGTTTGTTCCGATCTGTCTGCACAAGATTCTCGTGTTTCCTGATGTTTTTATGAGAGGTAGGCCAACCACCGTCGCCTTTGACAATGGATCTCATGACAAGGCTCCCGGCTCCCTGGGCATGCTGCTATGTTCATCACTTGGATTTCACAGTCTCCTCATTTTGAACCCCCTATTATGTTGGGAAGAGATGGCTTCAGATGACAAAATATGACAATATGAACTTGGTGTAACTGCAACCTTTCTCGCACAAGTGTGATTGCCACGCAAGCAACCAAATGTGCTGACTTGCCAGCAATCCATGCAAAGCTTTTTAAACGTCCGTTTGGCGCAGACATCTCACGAAGGGGAAGTAGGTCACATTGTTGTCTGGTAGGCGTGCGCTGCAGTGGCTCAACGAGCCCAAGCTTTGGGAGTTGGACTCTGCGCAGTGCCCGGAGGTGCGATGCAGCAAAGCCCAGGGACCTCATTTGCTGTTCGGAATCTCTTTGGGGATATCCGAATGTCCGATATCAATGGTCATGATTTCAATGGGAAGACTCTTGGCAGGGTGTGATCGCAGCTATAGACCTCACAGTTCCTGATATCGACCGTGGCTTGGTTGCAGGAAAGAGCCTCAAGGTGGAAGGGTTTGCTTTAATCGATGGAGATGTCACCTCTCGTGGTCTTGAATTCCTTAATTCTGCTGGCAAATCCGGGGGTTTTGGGGTGAAATTGCTGTCTTCCAGAATTTTCCAAGGTGTCTGGCCGCACTGTACTGCATTTATTTTTCTCAGTGAGGCATTGAATCAATTTGAATCATACAATCGGGCTGCAGCTGGCCAGTTCTGGCCATTGGACACGTGATTTGTCACATTCCATCCTCCAGTCCAACCTGCATATTTGTATCTGCATCATATTTGGCTCTTTAGGAGGTCACCGGAGCAGAAGCATTAGGTTAATTCGCTCAGACAATGGCCAATGGGCCTGCAACCAAATATCCAACATTGCATTGCGCCGGACTGCATTGCATCACATCATGTCACGTCATGTGGATTCCCAGGCCTATGCTGAGCTGAGGTGATGTTGATGAAGAGAAGGCCCACGCTCTTTTCCGTTTGAGAATGGAGCTGGCGGCCAACAGGCCATTTAAACAAGCTGGGGCACTGCCGTGGCGAACACAAGACGTCATGATTCAACACGCGCTTTGTCCTAAGAGTTAGTGTACTGATGTAGAAGACTTGTCTCAGCAACCCCCCAATAGAGGGGGAATCCCAGTTCTACAAGAGGCTGCAGTCCAATCAAGCGTGGACATGGGACATTTGGTTACATTTGATGGTACGGCACTGCATGACAAATCAAAAACATTTCACTCTTATGTACCTTGAATGCTTGGGGACTTTTGTCCAGCAATTCTGGGCTCTCAGGTGCCAAGGCTGTTTGGCTTGGAGGGGCACCACACTTGCCATGGGAGCAACTTGAGGATCTACATGCATCATTGGCTGCACCGATGGACATAGTAATTTTCGTGTTCACGTATCCAGTTAACACTTAGGAGTCTTAGGAGCCATACACACCCACACACACATAGCAGATTGATGGGCGTGTCCACTCGCAGATGTCTTTCACACGTTGGCAAGCAATTTGGTGCAGCTGCTCAAATGAAGTGAGAGCAAGAGGGTGTAAAATTGCAGATGCTACTCCAACACGTGAAAGTGTTGCTTCCACCGAACCGTGGGATATCTATGCACTTTGCAGCAGCGAAGCAGACTGAGCAAAGAGCAGACCCACAGTTCTTTCAAGAGCGAGAGGGGAAGACTAGTCAAAGATGATGCTTTGTCTATCTTTCCAAGCCTACCCAGGTACCAGCTGCAGAAGTATTCCCACATGCTCAAGCCGCTTCTGAAATGTTCCCAGAAGATGTCCCAATGCCCCTTGGCGACTGTGCGGTTATTTATGTAGCTTGTTTGTCCTGAACTTGGTTGCTGCGATACATGAGAAAAATGAAGACCAAGTGAGAGCCGGGAACTGCACAGTAGAATGCATCCTCTGTACGTGCCATGCGCCTTTGTTTGCAAACCGCTCCGGAAGCACCCAAAACCGATACCCAAAGCATCAGCCGTTTCTGTCAGACACCACCCCGCCTCCAACCAGCCCCATTTACCACCTTCCTCAGTACCGAACCAACTAGATCAAATCGTATGCGAATCGGATCCCATTGCAGAATTTATTCTTTCAGGATCCTGTGCTGAGTTCTCGATGTTGATTTGTGCTCAGGTTCTGCATCAGTCCATATTCATCGCTGGTTGCAAAGTGGCACCTGTCTGACCAAAAACCCTGAAGAAGCGGACCTCTTCTACTTCCCTGCGTATGAGGCATGCAGCTTGGCTTGCATTTTCTAGCACCCTTGTGGCACTGGATGTTGGAGTGGTACTGTGTAGCATTTGTGTAGTGTAAAGATTGATGCATCGAAGGCCCTAGGCCCTATAGGCAGCATGACCTTTCGGAGCTGCAAGGGTAGAGTGCTGATTGTCGTGGCAGTCATGGCAGCGGAATCAGGTTACAACGAGACGGCCTGCCCAGGGTTTGATACCGACACAGAGCGCTGCTACCCTCATGACTTCAATCCCGAAGAACTGCCGTACTTTCAAAGGACCCTCTGCTGAAACAGCTATTTCCGGGCTATTTCGTCTGCAATGGCTTTCTATTTTATTGATCTCAAGCCCATTGGTATTCACTGGATAGCTGACAAGAGTCTGATGGCATGTTGCGGGTCCTGGCTGAGGAAAATGGGGCAAGATCATGTTTTCGTGGCTTGGCTGGAAGATTGGGATGGCACCGGCATGCTGTGGTTTGCACAGGCCGAGCATCAGCGAACTTTTGACAAAGAGACACCCAAATGGATCTAGCTGTAGCTCCTTGGAAGCCAAACATTTTGAGGAAAAATGTCAAGTAGGTACTGCACTTGGCTGAGAAGTGAAGCCATCTAGAAACTGGTAAATGCGAAGTATTGTGAAATTAGGATTTTTTGTTTGCCAAAAGCCAGAATGGGCTGATCAAGGTCTTTGGCTGCAATCTCTTGCCCTTCATGGACCCCATCTCCATCAGTGCTAGGCTCGCTAGGATCAATTGGAGAGTTTGCTGGTCAACAAATATCGGGTTGGGTCAAACGTAAGGCTCCGGGAGCGGCGGAGTCATTGCTGATATCATCATGTAAGCCCGCCAAAGTATGGAGTTCCAGTCCTTAGCCCATGCCCATACCGTATGGCCCATACCCACATTTTCATCAGGAACTCCATCATGCTGACCGTGGAGTCTTTCCAGGCTGTGAATGTAGCAGGACCCAACATGTTGGCATGGCTTGTCTCTTGGCTTTCGCCTGATCGTGGACCCCAAGCTCCGCATGAAGTAGGAATGGAATGAATTCAAATTGTGAGGAATTGACCTCGGATTGCCCGGATGCATTTGCAACATTCACGTAAACTTCTTTTTGGTTGGTTGCGCGCGTGCAAGTGTCTTCAGGCTCCGATTTAGGTCCCAGACGAGCTTGGGCAGCTGCAAAAAAGTGGGGGGTCAGAATTAAAGAGGTAGTATAAGGTGTGTTATGTATATAATATATATATATATATAATATAGACTATTTAGAGCAATACCACCAAAAAAGGTGGAGTAGGAAAATCTCTCCAATAAAGACAATCAAACCACCAAAACATGCACGGGATTGGAAAACCAAGTAGGCTTTGGTGCTAGCCTCAAGTAACTTCTGTTGCTCAACTGTTCTGTACATGCAATGCTTATAGATTACCGTAGGTACATGTGCACGCACAGGCAGAGAATCACACAATCACACACGTCACACGTATAATTATATCTTTGGCTAAAGTTATTAGCATCTTGGATCCTTGGCAGAGGTCCGAGTGTCCAAATGTGTGCAGAAGGTGGGTCACATTTGGCTTGAAGCTTAGGTCTATTCCAAAGATGTTTTGATTCCTGGCTACATTCCTGCATGGCGACTTTTGGCCGAATCCAAGAGCAACGGTGGAGGGTTGGCTCCCTTGTGCCCAGCCCTTGATACACCCCAGATTGAAGTTTGAAGCGTCATCATTTCCTATCTAAAGACAAGAATGATGCTGATGCATGTGAAATGCAAACACCGACCTGTTCAGCCAAGGAACGTCAGCAATGTTGGCCTTCAATCGTCCAGTCATACAGAGATCCATTTTGGCGACCTTTCACGGTCATTCCCGAAGTAGTGAGCAAGTGGGGCACATGTACAAGCGCAGTTTGATGGCGGAGGTGCCTTGGGTCGGGATTTGGGGCATGCTGTGACAGTCTTGGTTGCGAGCTTGAAAAGAGTGAGTCAACTGAGTCAACTGAGTCAACTTGCTGCAGTATGAACGTTGGGTTTGGGTTCTTTCTGAACGTTGGCCGCAGAATGCTTGTGCAGCAGGTTCGCGATCGGATCATCTCCTACTTTGGCAACAACTCTTGCTGCAGTGCTGGTCCTCCTGTGCGAGACTATTTCAGGCCACCGCGAAGACAGTCTCCAGCCTTTTTTCCTCCTCTCTCCTCCTGAAAACAACATAAGACTGTATATAATATATACTACAAACATCTATAAACTATGAGTACTATCCCACTTGTACATACCTACATATACCACATATGCTTATGTCTTGGAACCAATGTCTTTGACCTGGGCAAGAGACGCCCGAGTCTTTGGGCAGATTCAGAACATTGTACCTGCGCCATTTAATGTCCAGAATGCTTCAGGAGGTCTGGCCTCAGTCGCTTTTGCCTCATCCCGGCGGGATTGACGGCACCTTGACATAGAGCTGTGGCATGTGTGGCTGTGACAGTGTGTTGATTCAGATGGCGGTGCAGAATGTCGTAGAAAGGTCACAACTTCTCGTGTTTCGCTGTGGGACTTAGCAGAGTTATTGCTACTTTCATTCTGTGAAAATGGTGGGCCTGGCACTCGAAACCAGTTCCAGCACATGAGGCTTGGACAATTCATCTCTACGAAGCCTTCTTTTTCGGATGCATCCCCGTAATTCTGTCAGACGATCTTACAGTGCCCTTCCAGGTTTGAGCTGTGGAGTGGGGAGCACAGTTCTGTGCCTTTTTTTCACTCTCAAGCTACCGTTCTCGATAAGCTTCATGAACTTCAAAAATCCAAATGGTCTCGGCTTTGTCAATTCAAGTTTGGTCTTTCTTCTGTGGTGCACTTTTGGCAGACTTTGACCTCCTGCTGCACTGAATTCTCATGGTAGAATCCTTTTTGGCAGGATGTGATTGATTGGCCCAGCGTTTCCATGAAGGCGTGGCACTTGAAGAAGCATCTTAAAAGTGACCAGCGTCCATAGTGTGCCATTCTGATACCTCTTAATGGCCGATTCTGTGTGCTTTCAGCCTTGTTTCAGCCTTGTTTCAGCCTTGTTTCAGCCTGGCTCAGGTGCCCACGAACATCAGTATGGAAGATTTGCATGCAAAATTGAAGGGGGTGAGCATCGGAAGGCTCAAGTGGAGTCTTGCTTAGCATGCAAGACTGAAATAGAATTGATGATATTGATGCTTGAAGAAGTTCCATCCAATTTTCCAACATCAGATTGCTTGTCCTTGTCTTAAATGCCTTGAACGTAGCTCAGGATGTATCAGAGGATGGCCGACTTTCGCTGCTGGTTTGACTACGGCAGAGGTTGGGGAAAGGAAGGAGACTCCAAGACTGCACCTCAGCTGTATATAGCTGCATGATGCTGCATGCAGGGTCCAGTCCAGTCTCAGAAATTACCATCCGTTTTGGGATATGAATCACGTGGCTCTTGATTCAAGCTGACTGAGTGGCTGGCTACTGTTTGTGGACTGTGGACTGTCGACTCTCCTGCTGAATTTCAAGAGTTTGACAGCGAGAGTGTAGGACCACCACCTTGCAACTGTTTGCCAAGGAATGCTCTCCGTACAATGGCATGATGCGAGGCTTCGCAAAGAGAGTAGCTGCAATAAAAGCGAGCTCACAGCAGTTGCCCATGCACCTCCGACTATTTCAACCAAACATCAGAGATTCTACCAGGTGGCCAGCATGCTGGGTGTCAATCCTTATTAAGGGTGGCTCGAGCAGACTTGAAAGCTTTCAAATCTGCTGTCCCAAGGTACTGGGAACCTGATGCAGATGACTGACTTTGACTTGGACCAGCTCGGGCCTCACATGTTCGCTCCAGAACTCCGAAGGTCGCGGATGCCAAGGACTCGACATCACCCCAAGGAAGCGGCCGATGGCAGATCTGGCAGAAGGTACTGCAGCTGCAGCGAGACCGGTGCAGGTGACGTATAACCACCCAAAGTGAAGGACAACATTGAAAGATTGGAAAGATGAGATCACGAATCGGACGAATGGGACGAATCCGAAGGTCCTTGAAGCACAGGGGATGCCGCACGGACGATGCTGTCATGGATGCTGTCGTTGTGCACCACCGACACCCACACCCGGCTGGTCTCTGATGAAAAAGGGCCTCTTTTGTCTGGGTCAACCTCACTAAGACGTAGACAGACAATGAGAGACATCTTTGAGAGACATCTTTGAGAGACATCTCAAACGGTGAACGTTTTTAGTTTGTTTTAAGATGGACAGAGTTGTTGAGGAATGAGGTAGAGCCTTTCGCCTGTTGTGTGCTTGATTTCCCGAAATGTGGTTCATTGAGTAGTTTGCGTTGCGATAGTTACTTGAGATTTGAGGTTGGCTATTCGGACTACTTCCGCTACCCTGGTGTCAAGTACTTTGAGTCGATACCAGACTTGTGGCTTCGACAAATGCTGTCTTAGCAATAGACGAGACAGAACTCTCTTGAATCTTTGCATACCATCAGGGGTAGATCAAATTTATCCTTGATATCCTTGATATCCGTTGAGGGTATGATATGGGTTTGTCAAAAACTGGCTGCATGCGGTCAAGTATATCACACACTTGTAATTTTTAACACGTAAACAATGATCGCAAACAGGTTTTGGGGAACCAACATTCCAGAAAAACATCATATCCATGGAAAAGGCAAATAAACGGAAGTGTGCTGTGGCATGTATATATATATATACACACACATATATATATATATATACATATACATATACACACACACAGATATATATATATATATATACACTATAAATTGATAATGTGTATCGCATTGACCGCCAAACCACACGCTGCAAATTCACCAAAATCTTTGAGACTTTGAGTCCCTGGTTCAAGTGCCTTACAGATTTGTAAGGCAACTGTCACCAAGTCTTCATGAACATTTGAAGGGAAAAGCATATTTTTCGCTGAAGCTGAGTCAAGTCCCGCCGATGTTGAGTCAAGGTTGGAGCAGCTGCCTAAGACCAACTTCTTTGAGGCAAATCCAATGGTGGATGGGTGGAAACAATGTGGAAACACTTCCAACTAGGTCCACTGTCTTCCTATCTGTGCCACAATCAAATTCCAGCCTATGCTAGTGCATTGCCACATTGTAGCTTGATCCTGTGCTGATCATGTTGCCTGTCTCTCACTCTCATGTGAACCGCTTATCGCAACTAACTTCTGCTTTATCACGGCTCATTCCCGTCATGCCAGAAACCTTGTGGACTCGTAGTTCCTTTCTTTGTGCTGGTACTAAGCATTTTACAATCTGGCAAGAGGGCTTGGTGACTCCTGCAGGTGGTTCAAGTGATGGCACGCTTCAACCAGGACTCCTTGGCCACTCGGTTGCCCAAAAGCATTTTGATGATTTCTTATGTTTGTCCTTGACTAGGCTGCTCTTTTTTTCTGCAACCAGTGCCGTATATCAAACGATATCAAGCCTCCAAGATTCAAAAGACTCAAACACGAACGAAATCACAGAATCACCTGGTAATTTCATGTAATTTCTTGAAAATAGTTTTCTGTGTATGTCTTAGTGTCAAAGTCTTATGCTGGTATACAGTGCTCGCACCCCGCAGCTGATTCTGGTGGAAGCTTTTGCCGGCGACAGCAGCACATTTGGTGCCTTTTTTTGTATCTTTACGATTGCTCGGAGACAGAGTTTCTTTTTGTTTCAGAGTGTAGGGGTATTCGTTTGAAGTGGGTCACACCAACCGTCCACAGATTTGAATCGCTTGAAATCAAGCAGCAGAGCGATTACAAACCGTGTTCAAGTCTGTTTCATTTCATATTGCAACATTCAATCCGCGCTGGCACCTGAATCTTTTTTGCACGTATTTTCCGTGCCGCGTGTGCCCCCCAAAGCGGGCTCAATTCCCTTCTGCGGAACTCCTGCAGTCGGTAGCTCCTAGCACTAGCTATCCGACAACTGGCATATAGTTGCTCGGCGAGAACAAGATTCTGCAGGGAAACGGTTGGCACGTGGTCAGCATGTAAGTAGGATCAAGGGAATAGCTTTCAAACGGTGAGCTATTTTTTTCATTCAAACAGGGCGTTATCCTGCAACCCCTCAGAGATTTGATAGCCAGTGTCTCCGACTGTCCTGACGATCACTCTCATCGTCACTATCATCGTCGCCATGTGTCGCAATGGTTGCAGTTGCCATCATTGCTGTCGTCACCACTGCCATCGTTCTTATCGTCCAGTTGCCCCGTTGTCCAGAAATGTCCAGAATCTTATCATATCTTATCCACCTCTTCCTTTCGATTGCCTTTGTGCGCATGGTACGGCAGCCCGAGGCGGCGGTCTGCGAATTTTGCTTTCAGCCTCGAAATGGCAGTGTTGGCTGCCTCGGCACTTGACGTGATGTCTTCGCCAGAGTCGCTTGACACATGGAAAGCAGTATCAAATTTTATGCCAAGCATGATCATTTTTTTTTGCAAAGGATGTTCTTCAACTTGTCCATCAATCTGTTGTCACCAGGTTTCCTTTGCACGATTTTGGATCCTTTCTGTTCTCGTTTTGCCCAGAAGTCTGACCACGTGCCTTTTGCTGTCTCACTTCTTTGGTGCATAGCTGAACTGCAAATGGCAAACAGTAAGTTTTGAAAGCGCATTGCTGCTTTTGCTGCTTCTACTCATGGGTTTTCAGACTGAGACTGTTTCACAAAAGAATTGCGGGCGCATGTCTTCTTTTGGCTTGTATTTTCCAAGGTCAATTCAAAGCCCCTCTTGTAAAGCATGGAGAAGTGTGGACTCCGAATGCAGCACAGTAGCTCAGTCATTCTCCTTAGCCTTCGAAGAAGACTCCGAGCCAATTTCTGAAAAGAAAGCTCAAAAGCCCGCGACTTGGTCTGACAAAATTGAGCTGCAGAGGCCACAGAGGCCGCAGAGGCTTCTTTGAGAGGACATGGTCTTCCACATGGTCTTCCCATGTCTTCCCTGGTTGTCAGTCAGATGCTTCTTGTGCGTCTTTCACAATGTGAATGGGACTATTGGAGTGTACTGCTGCACTGGGGGCTTTTCTGAAGTGTCATTCTAGAGTTGGACCCTTGTAGCTGCCTTGCTATTTGCAAGCTCTAGACATAAGGCTAGCATTTTTTGGTCGGGGCCATACATTGTATTGATGGTCGTGTATACGAAGTTCGGAACACAATGGAGAGCTGTAGGGAATATATATAGGAAAACAACCCATCATGGACGTCTCGTGGAGACTTTCACCGTGAGCTAAGGAGACTTGCATAATCTTTGACTGGGATGATACTCTTTTGCCTACCAGCTTCATAGAAGACGCAGCTTGGCTTGGGTTTCTGTGGTTGTTTCAGTTCATACATGCGAATTACCCAATGATGCTGTCCGCGCAGGTCTGCGTTAGCACTTAATGAAGTTGGAGTTTACTATATAGACTTATGAGATTGTGTTGCGATGCCAGAAGCTCCAACATTGTCCATCTGGCACTGCAGTGGCAGACAAGGCTGCTCGGATGTGTGCGCCCAGTTCTTCTCCAGCGCGGCGACGCCCGGGCGTCGGCCGTAGGGGTGCTAGCCGTGGGTTACCAGCGGATTTCCCATGCTACACTGCGATTCAGGACCGAATCACAGCAAGCACTCCCCATGCCATAATCATCATCGCACAAACGTCCTGCATTTGTAAAATTTTTATAGCCTGCTTTGTCTTTGCTTCAATCAAGGCTTCAAGCTTTGGATTCAGAAAGCGGTTTGGGAGTCCTGCCCCTTCTCGGTGAGTCTTTCGATTTGAAGAGTTGGAAAGTTCCATGGCCCTTGCGTCATATCGAGAAGGGCAAGAAGGAGCAAATAGCCAATCAGGCGAATTTCATCGAATTTCAGTCTATTGAGAAATTAAGTTGATGCCTGCACGCAGGAGCACGGACAGCTCATTGCAAAGGCCTGAGGGTTGACTTCTTCTTGACCTGAATGCGACATGGATGTTGACGGTCAGAAATGCGCCTTGTGATTGCACCCAGTAGGTTCGATTGTGGTGTTCTTCAATCTGTGTAGCTTGCATATTCTTGAAGAGACGGATTTGCTGTAGTTCGAAGTGACTGGCTTCGTGATCCATGGTCGACATGGTTGAAATCTCTTGCTTGGGGTTTGCCAATTAGTTGATTCTGATAAACACCTTCTGGGAACTGTTGTGAGTCGATACAAAATATAAACTGTACGATCTGTGCGCATCTTGCAGATTTTGCAGGCTTTGCGGCTCGCCAAGAAATGCAGCGACCGTGTTGCTATAGTGAGCCTTTCAGAGCGGCCCTGGGTTTTTGAATCAGCAGATCAGTACCTACCAGGAGCTGCAGAGCGATTAACTTAAATATTGAAATTGTTGAATCGTACGAGGTTGACTTATGGTAAGGTGACTTTGACAAACACTCCTGTTATTTCATATCAAAGAACCGCATTACAAATAAAGTGAGGTGACTTATGGGTGATCCACTTGGTACCAAGCTCAGGGTCACTATTCACTATTCATCAATATTTAATATTTATATAGTTTTTCTTGCCACCGGAAGCAGCAGGTTTCTGGCACATTGTCTTGCTTTGCTGGCTCTTCCAATTGCCTTTGCAGTTTTCATACCGCAGGATTGGACATGGCCGAGCTTTTGAAAGAGCTGCAGATCCCCGTCTACTACGCTCCAGAGCACGCTACTACTCGCTTTCCGCCAGCGGAGACTGCAGCTCTTGAACATTCAGACCTCGGATCGGAGGCATGGCATAGTCATTTGCTGAATGAACAGCTGCATTGCATAGGCAAAATCAGCTTAAGATCCACGTATTGCCAAGGTTGCTTTGCTGAGTCAAGTCACGAAAGCTAGCTTCTGCTAGCTGAAGTCCCTCTTGCTTTCGCAAAGTATTGGGGGGCGGGAATTTCCAATCGCCCCCGCCTCCCCTGGCTGGTTCACAAGCAGTTTGGCCGTTGCTCAATCCCCCCCAGAAAACACCGTCTGCATGTCGCCGCCATACCTCTCATCCTGAACTACTTTGGTTTTGCACTGCGTTTCTTTTGACCGCGCTTCCAAAGGTCCACTCCAATATAAATCGTCTCAAGAGTCTAGATGTTCGCCTTACCAACACGCCCCAGCTTCAGACCCGCTCGTCCACGTTGACGAAAAAGCTACGCAGCTGCGCTGCGCCCTTTGTGTTTTCATGCCGAGCTCCCTGCCAAGCTAGCTTTCGTCCCTTACCCCTGGGCCTCACGTTTGAATTTTGAAAGCAACGTAAAGGCTTTCGTTGCTTTAAATTGCTAGCCTACGGTGGTCATTGACTCTGCATGTTCTTGTGCAGCAACATTTGAGCAGCCCAGTGGAGGATCTGAATGTTACTATGAAGCGCAATGCGATGCTGGAGTTTCTCCAGCTTCACATTGGCCAGAGCGACTTCGATGGTTTGAACCTCATCTCCATTGGCACCATGGCTTAATGATCAGAGGATAAGCACCAGCACTGACATGGCCTGGGTCTTGCCATTGCAGGGCTTGTTTCTTTAGAGTGAGAAGATGGCGAGGGGACTCGCTACTCCTGAATTGTCTAGAAATTCTTAGAATGCCAAGGCATGCTGAGCTGCACAGAGGTATATGAGGCATGGGGCATGATTTGCACCTGGGCCTGAGGTGACTCGTTGGTGGAAAAGGAAGCCGCCCAGGCCTGCGCTCGTTTCGCGGACCTGGAGGGGAAACCGAGCCTGTGCAAAACCATTAAGCTGATTGGGGATCCCTCCCTGAAGCAACTGAAGCCCAGCTGCATGAGTGCCAAAATGCGCCAAAATGCGCCACAATGTCCAGACTCCACAGTAGACTGGACATGACTGGACCAAGCTTCTAAGCTAGGTGACATGTGAACCCATCCCAACCCTTGAGGCTTTGTTCCGCTGCTGAGTCCAGCAGTTTCGTTTTCAGTGGATGTTCATGTCTTGAATCTGATGGCAAGTTCAAATTCGGACAGCTATGTGTTTCCACAGTTTCAATTTCTGTTTGGTTCAATACTCCGCTACCTTTCAGTGAGCCTTTCAGCTTTTCATTGTTCTCGGCAGTTCTTGGCGTGATGTTCCGCAGATGTCTGCCCAGGAATGAGCAGCTAAAGACTCTTACGTCACATATTGAAACAGTTTGCACCTTGGCGCGATCTACACTATAGAATTGACGGCGCAGCGCCAACTGTAGCCACAAGGATTTCTCAACGCGCTGCATATGGCAAACCAATATTCACAATAGAGTTCACCTGCACAACTCAAGAGGAACCCGAAATGTCTATGGAAGAGTCAGGTCGATTGGAGCCTGTGCCCGATTCGATTTCAGCTTTGGCTTTTCATGACTCGCCTTGTTCTCTTATGCCCATTGACCTGCCTTGTTGTGTTTCTTTGTGTCTCGTTGCGTTGTTTTCTTTTGGTGCGGATTCCTCTGGAATTTTCGACCCTTTCGGAGCAGGTTCCCACAATTGCGATCTGGACTTGCACGCCCAGAGCCTTGATGACTTGGTCGCCCAACTAGGCACTGTTGGGTGCGGGCCCCAGTTCGCCAGTTTGCAAACAGCAAACCACACGAGGCGGAGATCCTTACTGCACATAAACTAAAATACAGAAGCAATAGCAACAGCATATCACAGCATAGAACAGCATGCCAACAACAGCATCCAAACCTGCACCAGTTGCACCATGTTGCACCATGTTGCACCATGTTGCACCATGTTGCACCTAGAAGAATGCTGGGCCCCATTTCTATCCATTTCTTAAATGCTTGACTGAGGCCACCGGAGCCGGCACAGTAACCGGTGTGACGATGCATGCGAACAATGCGACAATGCGTGGCTGACGATGCGTGAGTCGTTGTCAGTCATTCCTTGCGGATCCTTGCGGCAAAAGCAGCCGCCGCCTTCAGAGTTTTGCAAATCTGGCTGCAGCCGGGAGACACCGACACAGCCAGCCTTTGCACTGCGCGTGCTGTTTTGTTAAGCCAAAACCGGAGATCAGCGGTAGTCGAAGATGTCTGCGATCTCAACTGCACACGGTAGAGTCTTTGTTGCTTTTTTCAATCTTCAGGATTCACTGTACAGCCCTGGCTAGCCATGCCGGCAGATATTGAACATTGGGACCTGTGTGACTTCAGCAGTAGGCGGTCCATGTTTTGGCTTTGACTTTCAGTGCGCCTAGTGAGTAATCATTGAGTACCTAACAGATCTAAGTACTGATGTTTGAAGACAGTGCTTGCCCATGTCGTTGCAAACGTTGTTGCAATGCTTGCGCTGAAGAGCTCACAGGCCGCCTGCTTTACCTTTCACTTGCTTCATAGATGTGGCACTTGCCTCACCCAACCGATCGATGCTCTATGGTCACCGTAATGCATTATCTAGT
The DNA here is from genome assembly GCA_003297045.1 of Symbiodinium sp. clade C Y103. Lineage (NCBI taxonomy): Eukaryota > Dinophyceae > Suessiales > Symbiodiniaceae > Cladocopium > Cladocopium sp. clade C. Next base: position 56,417 of record BGPT01001055.1, read on the forward strand.
GTAGTATGACAGTATGACACAGTATGACATGCATTTATATGTTACAGGCCACCATGTGGATACCAATGCCCCACCACCAGCACAGGCTGCTACACCACAGCCCGCGCAGCTCAATCAGGATCAAACTGATCAAATTAATTGACTCCAGGAGTCTAGAATATTGGCAAACCGCTTCTCAAACAAATAAATGATAGATTTACTATACACAACGGGATTTTGCATGTTTTCAACCGCCATGCAGAAAATCTATTTCATTCCCAGCCCTTCTGTTTCAACACTGGTCGAATTCTGTACTGCACAATAGTAGATGCGTAATGCATGCCTTTATGGAGCTTAGTTCGAAAGACTCTACCATTGCCAACTCCCACTTCCTTGCGAAAGATTCTGTGGGCTTGGGCCAACAGCGCGTATAGTCCGTAGGAGAACCAACCCGACTAGACGATTTTGAGCACCGACGGTCGGTGAAGCTGAGCCCAATGTAGCTTTTAGCGGTTTAGCATGAAGTTATCAAGGCTGAATCAGCTTTGAATGTGAGATCGCGAATCTTCTCTTCCTTCAAACAATGGGGCCAACAACTCCAGGGCCACGGCAGGCTTCGAAAAAGGTTTTTCCTGATGGTGCACATGTCCTGTGCCCGTTGGAAACCAGCCATGTTTCATGCATAGCGGAGATCGACGGATGTGGCCCGGAGAACAGCAAAAACAGCCTGCAGATGGGTTGCGGGGCAGGAAGCGTGGGTGGAAAGCACAATGGCACTATATATTTGTAACTGTATGCTGTTGCGCAGCGTGACGCCTGTGAGAGCCTGTTAACTGGACAGGTGGGCGGAAACATTGGGATGCCTTGCACAATGAAGCTTGTCGGTAGCTATCTGATTATCCAAAGAATCATTAGAATCATTAGGTCCGGATGCGACTGTGCCATCCCGCTCCCAGGCGGAGACACTGCGGTCGTGGCGTGTACTGGCAAAGCGGGTTACGGGCTTCGAGGGCGATTTCTTCTGATAAGAGTCCAAAGTCAGCGATCAGAGATGCTGTGATCAAAAAGTCCTGGCGTCGAATCTGGGTAAAGACAGCTGCCCTAGAGGTTGCATCCCCTGCAGTGTTTTCGTGTTGCTCTCTGGTTGTCTCAATCACAGAGGGGCTAGGCTCTTTGATGCTTTGACTTTGCTGTTATTTCGGATGGGCTCCCTGACACCAATAAAGTCACACTACATGCACCTGGCTCTAGTCCAGGATGTGACCTCTATGCAATGTTCGCCGCTTCATTCCTCTTTAATGAGGCTCTTGTTCTGTAGTTCATGTGCAGGACTCCTGCAGGACAATTGCCTCCTTCTCTCCCCATGTCTCCCCTGTTTTGCTCTGATTTATTACTTGTCCCAAAGTCCCAATATTTTAAGACTGGTTCCATGCACATAAACGCCTGCATGAGCATGCACGTTTCGAACAGATTGAATCTGTTGGAAATCGTTTAAAGCACAGAGTAATTTTACTGCAAGATGTCGGGAGAATGTGTCGTGATCAGGACACCTGGATCATTGTCTATTCTTTGGCCAGGTTGAGGCCACTCAGGGGCAAAGCACATCCAATGCAATATGTGGTCCAAATATTCATTGCACCGCTGCAGGGTGCAACCCTGAATGTCACTGTGAGACAAGTCACAGTTGGGTGAGTTTGCGCAGGCAGCCAAGGTAAATTAGAAGTGCAGCATCGGGTAGAAAAGACAGTCGAGTTTAGGGCTTGGCAAGTCTGACATTCCAGGATGTCATTTTGACTTGTAGTTGTCGTGTGGTTCTGGTGCCAGTTAGTTCATTGAGTCAGTCAGCCTGAGTCAGCCTATTATTTCGTTGGCTACTTATACAGGTTCGGTTTGGTTTGTCAAGTCTGGTTTGGTTTTGTTTAAGTCTTGACTTGGCTGGTTACTTGGTTACAGTAGCTACTGTAGAGTTTGATCAGGTTTGATACTCAGATTTGGGGCACTTTGAAGCCAGGCACAGGGACAAAGAGCTCATCCATCATTTGGGCGCTCACGTTGTGTCGGTGACCTGGTGGGCCTTTTTGAAACGCACCACGGAGCGAATGGCTTTGGACCCAAACCCACCAGTCACTTGCAAACTGCGCGCAGTGTTTTCACATTGCACTTTTCCAAAAGATGTTTGCAGCTGTCAGTCCTAAAATTTGGAAGAGAAAGAGCTCATCACCCATGACCGAAGTGATGAGCAAATGTGGACTGTAGCGATCGTCTACTTTGATTTCTGAAATTTTGTCGCCAAGGAGCAGGAATCTGACTGAATTCCGGCCCCAGGCTGTGTGGAAGCCGATTCAATGATTCAAGAGCAGGTTTCTGGCGCCTATATAATTGTAAGAAGAAAAGTGGTTAAGACATGTTGAGACTAGTCCGGTCTAAAGATTTCTGAGCCGCTAGCAGCACACGCGCGGGCACTCACTGATCCTGATCCTGCGACGTTAGGGCATCGCGAATTTGGCCTATTCCATTGGCTTGTTGGGCATGAAGCACCGGAGCCTTTTGCGAGCACTTTGTTGGGCACCTGGAAGCGATTCTTTCTCGCATAGCATGGCAGTCTCTAGTGTTCATGATAACTATGACAATCAGAAGCAATGCAAATCTATTGCTTTCTTGAATGTCAAAAACATTTGCAGCCTTTGTTTACAACCAGACTTGACTTCTCCCAGGTGCACACATGACACCTTGCCGCTTAGAGGAGTTTTCGGAGCAGGAGGTGGGCTCAGCCCACTTCTTTCACCTTCTCCTATATATACAAATTCTGCTTGCAGTATCTTGCAGTACCTTGAAGTTACGTATATAGGCTTTTTTAAGCTCTGAGCTGTCCCCCTTGACGAGGTCAGAACTTGACCGCAGACCCAGAAACTTCATGCAGCTTCCATCTTCGCAGGTGGCCAACCTCACCTACGGCTTAGCTTTGGTAAGGTGGAGAGATACAGGCGGCAGGGATCGGCAGGAGATACCTGACAAACATGTTAGAATATGTTAGAAGCACACCTGTACGCCACTGTACGCCACTGTACGCCACTGTACGCCACTGTACGCCACTGTACGCCACTGTACGCCACTATACGCCACTGTACGCCACTGTACGCCACTGTACGCCACTGTACGCCACTGTACGCCACTGTACGCCACTGTACGCCACTGTACGCCCTATTTCTATCTACTGTATTTCTGCATGTTTGTGCAGCCCGCGCCGGTGTGAGCTTCTGCCTTCTCCAGGTGTGCTGTCATCCATTTGCCAGCATGTTCTGAACTCAGTGCGCATGGACGACACATGATGGACCTGCGCACACTGCCCTGGAGTGGGTACAGACAGCATACGGCTTGCAGAGAAATAGAATGAAATAGATAATAGATATGAAAAGGATGCGGTTTCCAAAAACGGTTTTCATTGTTTTCATATCCGTATCTATTTGCATATCTATTTGCGTCTCTATTTACAGTACATCGTTTTACGGTTTATCTTCTTGGGTTTGAGGTTTTGGCGAATGCGTCGGGCTTCAAACCGCGGGGGCTGCGAGATCCCGAGTGCACAGAGATTTACAAGAAGTATGTGACATGTGTCACACTGCATGACATGTGTGAAATCACGATTCGAATCGACATATTCGAATCATGATTTCATATGCATTTCATCTTTCGACATCTTCGCAGCTGGTCCATTCGACTCATTCGACTGCCTTTGTAAAAAAAGAGGAAAGGTTTGATGAACCTTCCCTATGGTAAGCTGGTAAGCCCCTTGCCACACAAGCCACGCAAAGAGCTTGCTTGTCGGGATTAGTTTAGGCAAGTCCTCTGTGAAAGAATTGCTTAGCTCAGAGGCTACTTCTCGGAATCTCTTGACTGACAGATAGACCGCACCAGTCATTTGATAATATCGGGGTTTTAAAAACCCGGGACAAAATCTGGACAAGCACATCGTTGTTGCCACCGGTGGGAGCTAGATGTATTATACGTTGCAGACCAGTATTTTCATGGCACATTCAAGCACTTAAATAGACTGAGAGAGAGCGTTACACACTCGTTGCAACTGCATAGTTGCAAATGGCCCAGCACATCCCGCCACTGTTTGTTTGCGCCCATGCTACTTGAGGTCGTCTCTGTTCTACAGCTTGGGTCTTCTGGATTTTCGTGAGGACGGGAGTCAATCTGCTTCAATCACTTGCGTGATGATCTCTTTATCGTCATGAGTGGCAGCCTTAGTTTGTTAAAGAGATCTCCTGGTCCAGTGAGGTTGGCTGATTTTTTCTTCTGTTGGTCGCCGATAGGAGACGTTCTTTTACGGCGTTTGCGACCAAATCCAGTTTAGGTTACCCACCTTCAACGCACAGGACTAGATCTGCTCAAGTTGGGCTGGAGGGTACTGCAGTAGCCACTTCAGTCACTGTGGTTTTGCACTGGCTAGCTTGCCGGCTCTTGGCAGTGTTTTGTTTCTCGTGACGCACACTGTGACAGTTGGAGCATGTTGAAGAAATCTACTGATACTACTATTATCTACTATTCTTGTTTTGCCACCGATTTGGATGGAAGTAGACGTAGGTTGGGCTGTGGAAGAGAATCTGTAGCTCGAACGGTTGCAACATCCGCTGTGCACGGCGCATGCAGTGCATGTAAGAGAATCTGTAAATGATGTAAATGTGTGCTTTTGCCATACCAAATTGAGATGCATCGACGGATGACATACTAGCCCGAAATTCCCATCCTTTTCGCATTTGCCGGAGGACATCTCCAACACTGTGCCCGGTCCTTTGTTTCCAGAGTTCATGTCAGTCATGAACGTGCCTCATCCTTACGACCACGCCTTGTCAAAACTACCGCAAGTATCATTCTTGAAGACGGTCTTTGTGTTCTACTGTAACGCTTGTCGTTGAAGCACGGTTCTGCCTAGCAGCCACTAGAATTCAGGTATGGCCTTGGCCTTTTGGAACTTTCTCATCAGGGTCTTCTTTCAGCAGTTGAGGCAGAGATGTCAGGCCAGCATTCGGGCGCTATCTCTTTGGATATCTTTTGGTATAAGTAAGGCCTCACATTAGCCCACAAAGCTTCACTTTGTCAATCTTTTTGGGCGATGGCTGACCAGAATACATTGCCTCAGAATGCCAGGTTGAGTTGTCGAACTAAATAAGTCTGTCCACTATGGGTACAGCTGTGCTGATTACAGTATCATCAGTATTTGTTCACCGGTGTTTGGTGAGGCCGGCTCGAGGAGTTCACTGGTCAGGGCGTGGAGTCTAAGACTTTCTGTCACAAGCATCAACTGTATCAATTGCGTCCAATTGCAATGGGCGCAGCGGAGAGGATGAGCCCCAACCTCTTCAAAGCGTTGGATTCGGATAATTGAGAAACACCAGCGACATTGGCATGACCCCAGTTGAAGCCTTTCCGTTCCAGCAGAGTTCCCGAACTGTTCACAGGGGCCATGACATCCATGACATCAGACCGATCTTAGTTGACAAGATCGGACTTGGACTGAAAGTAGCAATTGAAAACAACAGCCGTCTAGGAATCTTTCTGAATGACTCTGCTTACCTGTCATTGATTTGACTGATGCCACGATGACTTTCAACCAGCTCGTCAGCTGAGGCTTGGGCAATGTGGTGGCCCGTGCCTGTTTTGGGCTGCCTCAAGCGTCTCATGTGCCTGCTTGACTCCATGCAGCTACCGATCTCAACCTGCGTTGGTACAACTGGTTTCATCGTTTCCGAGGGCTACACAGTATTACACCGTTGTGGTGTAAATGCCACACCTTCAGCAAGCAAAGTCAAATTTCATGCCTAGCATGATTGGTACTGTAATTGGCCTCTATTGTTTTGTTTCCTCAAAATGAACACCAACTAACATCCACTTGGACCACAGCAAGGTTCTTGCAGAGTATTTCCCCCAAAGTCCAACACGCCCCTGCGCGGCAGGTTTATGGCTTCGGGCTTTTGGAGAGAGAGCTAGGGCCCAAGTTTTTGCACCTGACTGCTTTAAACCATGATATCACACGTTGCCACACTTGCTTCCACTGTGATACATCCCGGGTTTCTGCTTGAGCATCTTGGCAAGACTTGGTGATGTGGGGTGTCCTCTTAGGCTGTCTCTCGGTTTGCAGCAGACAAGAGCCAGTTTCATGACATGCCCATGCTAGCATTTTCTTTAGGTAGGTGCCCCTGCATGGGAGGTTTGCTTTCTTGCCGAAAGAGCTTCCCTTCTTAAGAGCTGTCTAGAGCTCCTTTGAATATTGCAGGCAAACCCTCAATTTGTGGAGCTGAGCAGCGAAGATTAAGCACCAACCACATGCCACATCCTAATTTAGGCTGTAGTTGAGTGGATCATTGTCATCCGCTGCAGGATTTGGTGGCGCCTTCCCTTGCTTGCTGATCTTGCTGTGAGTGGTTCCTCCTTGCCTTGCTGTTGTATTTTCGTTTCCACCCATTGCAATCCTTTGGCCTCACTGTTGCCAGTGTTGACTTTGGATGTTCTTCCTGTGGTGTTTCCTCTGTTTGGTCTTCTGATTGATCCTGCAAAAAAATGCGAAGTTGGCAACTACAAAAGTTCTACCATTCCCACATTTGCATTTAGCTTCAGCATTTTTACAGAGGCTACAATCGAGACATCCTCAAGCCAAACAGCGGGGCTAGAAATTCTGGTCGGCTTTTGACTCTGCTCAGCCTGAGCTGAACAAGAAGTGTCCAATATCCCGCAGCATCCCTGTGTGATATATGATAGAATGATTTCATATGATTTCCATTTTGACCAGTCAAGATGTGTCAAGATAGTAATTAGACGGGGGATAGAACTGCAACAATCTCCGAGGTGCCCCGATCTGCTGCAAGCCATTGCAGACCATATTCCTACACGCTTTGATGATATGACGGACCCTGTGGGCTTTCTGATGCACAGGGGGTGGATGGCATCATGTCAAAATATGACATGAACACGTCGCTGGTGCTTGTAGAAATCAAGATGAGACGCAGCGGTGTGCTCCGCAGTACTTTGTGATCTTTGTGCATTTGCTTTTCTGTTTGTTGGTAGGCCGGCCGCAAGAGTCACACTTTTGCTTTGTTCCGGGTCACAGGAGCAGAACATCTCCAACATCGTTTGGACCCTCAGACTTGAGAAGAGGAGGGGTAGGTTGGGGCATAGCTGCGAATGGTGCAGGTACATCCAATCTGATTTCGACCAAAACGAGGATTAGCAAGCCAAGCTTTGTGGATCCTGAATCATCTGACTCAATCAGCTTGATGTTTTCATATTTCTTCCAGTTGAGGATCAATGCAGTGCAGTACCTTTCCGAAGACTATACTAGCAGCTCCAGTGTGAATCTTGAGCGAATGCGACCCAGAGCGGTAAAACCATGCCCACTCTCCGAGGTTTGGGCCATGGGGAACTTAGGCTTCATGGATGGAAGGCAGAGGGCTTGGACACATGGCCTGAGGTTGCAAGCAGGTGTAGCAATTGGGCGAGCGCAGAGCACCACGGCTGTGTGCACAAGCACTTTCTCACAGAAATACTTCCTGTATTTGATTACATTCGCTGCCAATCTTTTGTTCTGCAAAGCTGACAAGCAGAGAGTCTCGCTCAGACACATGATAGTCACTCCTTGCAGCGGCAGAGATGAGACATGCGACGAAGACATGAAACCAGAAAAACTCTGAGCTACACTTAGCCGACATAGCCATCCCGACCTTTGTGATGAGATGCAATGGCGATTGCGCAGAAGTACCAGGGTGTGTCCGGGGTGCTTCTCAAGGGTCTTTTCCCAATGACTTCCGTGAAAGTGAGGAATTTCAGCAGCAATGAACCAAACTCTCAACAACTGATTCAGAGAGTTTCCAGTGGCTGGACACGTCTTGAGCAGATCTTGGACATAGATATATGGACATACCGCAAAAATCTGCAAATGACTGTTAGTTAGTCTAATCTAATATTATCTAATTTCCTTGCTCTGTTTGAGGATTTTGGAAGGGCCACGATGCTACGACAAAGAGGCGCGAACCGTATTTTGAGCCAGGTGATTGAGAGGTTTCGAAAGGCTGCCTTTCAACCAAGTATTAGCACATCCTAGAATTAGCTAGCACCGTTTTGGTCCGGAGGCAACGTATGGCAACGTGATGATATCACACCACTGCCAAATGGAAAATCTTCACGGATCCCAGGTTGAGACTGCAACGGAAACCCATTGGCAGATGCTCATCAAGGTCAAACCGCAACTCTTCGACGGTGCTGTTTGGTGCCTCAGGAATTTCATGGTTGATGGAAGAAGTTTGCTTCTGGACATGCAGGACGGGCGAACCTGTTGAAGCTGAACGTCGATTCCTTTTTGAACTGCATGTGATTTTCATTGATTTTGCTTGCATGGTTTGTGGGGCAAATGGTCCTGTTCTGCTGTGTGTAGAATTGCCTGCAACCTGGGCTTAGATCCTGATCTTGAAACCAATTCCGCGAGGAATCCAGCTTCAAATATTCCGTCTACACGCATCATACTGTGGAAGGGCAGCTCCTGGAAGCCTCGAGGTGAGGTGGACTGGAGGATGTTTGGTCAGGGTCAGCCTCCAAATGTGATTCTTGTGATGTGTATTGCCGGAGCACTCTTGTGACTGTGAAACTCCAGGCGTTCGGGAGCTTGTGGCTTGATGGCTCTGACACAAACGAAGGATGGACTGCTGGTATTTGGAAGGTGCCGCTGACAGGAATTCAGGTATACAGTCATACACAGTCAAAAAGCATTTTAAAGTCTAAAGTCTAAAGTCCATTTGGATTGACGCTCAGATTCAGGTTTCATCAAAGATGAAAAGGTCTTGGATAGCTTTGGCATGTCGCCACATCCAAGCAAAGCCTCGTTAGTTTGATAAATCAAAGCTTGTGGGTTCCTGCTGTGTTTCATGCAGGAAGCTTCAAAAACCAGCAACAACCCCCAACCAAAGCAATGGGATTCTAAGGATTCAATGAACGACCCTTTCAACGGGATTATGGCAAAGATTCCATCAGAAAAAGTATGGAAAAGTGCAGCCTTGGTAGATACGACCTGGTGAAGACTTGTGTTTGCAGAGGCGATCACGCTACGTGGGTGCTTTCGCAGGCTTCTATCATTGCGTCCCTGCCGGGATGGTGGATGTGGCTTGACGTTGGAACTGGAAATCGATGCAATCTCCACTAGGCTGTCCTATGACCATCACAATTGAATCATATTGCAAGAGACAGTAACAGAAAAAGCCATTCTGAACACCCAGCCGATTCAGATACGCAAGACTAGAATTGGGCATGCTTTCATTGAAAGTGGAATTGTCTCTGACAGCAAGTGGGGCCCAGGTTCCTGATCTCCAGCAGATCATTGCAAAAGAGCTGGAAGAGGAGAGCTGGAACTGCCGAGCAATCAGAGAACGCTGCATCGCTTGCCAGTCTTGGAGAGATCCTTCTCGATTGCTAGAAGTATCAGAAGTATCTTGGGTTCATTGTCATTTGATTTCTGGATGCGTTGTGCTTCAGACAAGACTCATCCAGGATCTTTCTAGGCAAAATTGAACCGTAAGCTCAGGGCTGCCACGTTATGGGCATCAGGAGATTGGAGCAGATTGGAAGTCGGTGGAAAGATGCAATTTCATGGCACTCATGGATGCTGGCCACGAACAAGGCAAGCGATCGCTTCTTGCGAGGTTTGTCCCTGAGGTTCCTTTTCGACAATCAGATCATATCAGATCTATACAGTGAAAGCAGTCACAATCTGCGTTCCTTGCCGCTTCCTTGCCAGCCATGGGAGGGCACAAGTACGAGTTTGTCCTGTCCATGAAGCTGTCGTTGACAGCGGAGGAAGTCCACAGGCACTGAAACACTGAAGGAATAGGAGGACTGGGAGGAAACTGAAGGATCACAACTTTCCGACATGACATGACATGATCTTTTGGTACCTACCGGATATTACCGGATTCAGTTCTAGTAGGTTTAGCTTTGTCAGAGGTTGTTCTAGATGAGGTGACCGCATTATACCACGCCTTGCTTGAAGCAATATTTCATTATAATGGCAAAGGCAAAAGCATGCAGATACAAGACTTGTGTTTGCAGCTGGTTTAGTTTTGATTCAGCAATTGCATGGTCAAAATGCCTGGTGAACGTCGAGGAATTGGTTTGCTTTCCTCTTCCCTGGTGTGGCAATCCAGAATCCGTTTGATGGAGTGTTTGGCCCACAGATTTCGCGCTCAGGCGCTACCAAAATGCTAGCGACAAGAAAGAACACGAGGAGAGACCTACCACACTGGTGCCCCCTTTGCTAAAGGTGCAGGCACTTGTGTAGATGAAATGGATCGAAAGGCACAACCTCTGTCCATCCTGGTCCCTCCTGGTCCATTCCTGGTCCATCCTGGTCAGAGATCCGGTCTTTGCGACAGGATTTCTTATTCGTCTACCCGGAGAAGATGGGGCCAGCTTTGTCTTCGCCCGTCCCATGCGTTAGCATTGCGGACTTTCTGCCACTTGACGCTTGAGTCCTGCGGCCATATCATATTCGTGTTCATATATTATACAAATCAGAGATTCTTTTGCCATACTTGCAACTCATTCACTCGCCCAAAGAAAGGGGTCCCCATATCCAGAACGTGTAAAAGCAAAGAGTGTGCGAACGATTATCCCAAGAGACAAACAGATACCGTAGAAACAGAAGCACAACAAGCGCTAAAGCCTTCCAGCCGCACTTTCAAAAAGAGAGCAGCGGACTGCTGAAATGCCCCTAGTGTTGGAAATCGATCACCAAATCAAAAGCGATAACTCCTGCATCAAAACCGCTTTTGTGACCTAGCCTTTTTGAAAACCTGCAGGATGTGTAAAAATGTTTGCCGCCAAATTGCTCAGGACTGGGGACTACACAATCACAGATGTGGCGCGGAGGTCGCTCCTACTTTTTCAGCAAGAACTCTCCCATCCAGCCAGTCCGTGACAGACATTCAGCTGAGTTTCAAGTGTGAAAGTAGAGTGTCTTTGCATTTCCACCTGCATTGAGTTCAGATGATTTTGATAGCTTTTTGATTTTCGATAGTAAAGCTGAGGCATATGTGTGCTCTTTAGTCAAGACTTTGGTCATGAACCAGCTGTATGACTAGACCTGTGGGATGAACGACTATGACTACATTGACTGCACCTCATGGAGCAAGTCCTTGGATGTGCGCTGTGGTCCTGACACGTGCTGACCACTTGGACTAGGCTTTGCTTGGATGGCTGTGACCTGCACAGACGTCGACAGAAGGCCTCCTGACGCATGGCACGGTGAGTGCGCTGTAGAGACTTACATGTCTCTATTGCATTCTATTGCCTTTGCGTTCATGTTCTAGTGTTTCTGCTGCGGCCTGCAGCTCGGCCTCATGGACCTGCCGAGCAAAAGAAATCTCGGTGATTTGCGCCCAAAATAAGCTCCGAGCATGCCAGCCACCCAGGTTAGATTCGGTTCATGACCAGCTATTCTGAATCGGCCCAATCATGTCACATGTCCAATGTTATTTGGCACGCTGAGATGTTTGAGAACACCCCTGCAAGGGGTCACTGATGGCCATGCACAGTTTGCATGGTGCCGGGAGCACCGAGGCTGTTGCGAGCTCTGGCATTGATGCTGCCAAAACGAGTGGGGGAATTCACACCGCAAGGCGAGCAACACACTAGGAACAAATGTTTTGAATGTTTCGCTTGGTTTCGATTTACCCTCTTAGATGCTGCATGCTTGCCGCGGAAAGGCGTATGCATGATGGCGCATGGATTTGTTTTAATGCAAGTGAAAATGCATAATGCAAGTGGAAATGGATATATACATATCATATATATATATATATACACATGCATATGTATATATATATATATTATGATTATGTACATATACGCATGCATATGTATATGTATATGTATATATATATATGTAATATATATATATGTGTGTGTGGGGATTGTTTATTTATGTATCTATTTATTCAATTGTTTTATTGGTATAATATCATTATCATTATTGTTACTATTGTTATTGTTATTCTTATTTTTATTACTATTATTGTTATAACCTGTTCAATGTTCACTGACTTTATCTAAAGCATTTCTTCGTCCTGCTCTCCATACAATGCTTGAAAGGTGGAATGAGGCATACGCATGAATGGTTGGACTGTATAGGGTGAATAGCTTTGAAATTGAAATGTTTTTTTTTTCTTCGAATATATTTAATTTGACCTAATATATTTTAATAAGCATACTTATATATCTAATTTATTTTTATGGATATTTAAATTTTGGAACTAAATTTAGAAAAAAATATCTTGGTAAGAGACCCCAAACAGTGTGAGGGTGTGAGGATAATGTATGAGAATGTATGATAGTGCATGACAACCTATTAAAATGTTGAGAATGAGGATGGTGATGAGGATGATGATGATAATGATGATGATGATGATGATGAAGAAGAAGAAGAAGAAGATGAAGATGAAGATGAAGCGCAGCAGCGTCCTCAGCCCACAAAGCAGAATGATACTGTTGCGGACTATGATGTTGAGGATGATGAGGTGAAGGAGGATTATGTTGAGGATGATGGGTGGAGGATAATGATGTTGAGGAGGATGGATATCAATGCGGAAGATGAAGTGGAGGATGGTAGTGGGGTCCTGGCAAAATCTATGTATAAGGTGTTTTTGACAAAAATTATGTATAAGTGTAAGGTAGATATTTTTTGACAAAATCTTTTTTATGAGATTTTAGGAGAAATTTTCTAATTAATTTTCTTGGCAAGATCTATCTAATTAACCTCTTGACAAGATCCTTGCCACAGATTTTAAGGTACCAAAAGAAATAATCTGGCGAGAATTCGAGATTTTTATATATTTTTTTTTTTTTGGAAAATTTTATATAAGAAATTTTTTGGCAAAATTCTTATTATGAAAATTTAAGCAATATCTTTATATAAAATTTTAAAAGAGGTATTTTTGCAAGATTTTTGTTTAAGCAATTTTACGCGCGACCCTTTTGGACGAAATAGAGATTAACCCTTAAAAAGCAGGGTAAAATTGTGATTTCGTAATTTTAGATGCTTGATTTTCGCGTGTTTTTTACAATCGAATTTTAAATAATAATATAGAAATTACGGCGGCATAATTTTAAATGCTTTTTCGTACGAATTAAAATCGTATTGTACCATAATGCGAACGAATCGATTTATACTAAGTGACACGAAAGTTGCGCGACTATATATTGAATTTTCCTAGAGCATTGTGTGCGCCACGACAATGAATATTAAAGATGGTAAAAATTATATTTTTCCTAGATTTTAGTTATTTTTTTATCGAGATCTACGAAATTATATATTGATTACGATATACGAAACCGAGAATATCGAAATATTATGCTTGCTATGCGAAATAATTACTATATTCTAAAATCAAAATTGGTATGAATTTCTTAAATCGCGATTTTCGGCCCCTTAAAATATCATCGATATCTATCGAGGATTGTGCCTGCTACGAAAAATGCCCTCCGGAAATACCTCTTATTTTGGCCAAATCTGCTCACATGTTGGCAATATATATTTTTTTTATATCTAGCTTATATATTGAAAAAGAAAAGATATTTAATTTATATTTAATATACAAAAGGATGCTATAAATATCCAAATATCTCGGATCTCTTATGTTTGCTACAGAAAATGGACGCGACTTAAAAAATTAGCACGGTACCCTGGTAAAACGATACCTTTGGATGCGACCAAAATCCACGCGTATAGATATCTCAGAAGGAAATTTTTATACAGGAAAATATCGTCTTCTAGATTGGGCTCCGAATCGCGGCAATTTTGTGTGAGCTTGCGCAATCGAAATAAAACGATGAAATATATTATATGGACATTTACAAGAAAAATAGTGTGTGTATTTCGACCGAATCAATTTTTTACATCTACCGTAAGAATTCCTTCGTCTGCACGCAATATTTGGGGAAAAATGATATTTGATTATAAATAATAAATTAATTATAGATGAAATAAATATTTTAGATTCTATTATGTAAATATATGGATAGATTGAAAAATTTATAAATAAATTTAATTAAGATACAATAATTAAGAATAAATATTTTTAATTTTATGAATTAATTAATAATGGGAAATTAGATATTTGGAAAAAAATATATTTAAGAATTTTATTAATTTATTACGGAACCGTATATTTGAAAAATAAGATTATTCGAAAAATAAAATAATTATATCAAAATTAAATTATATTGATTAGAATTTGGAAGGAATATATCTTATTAAATTAATGAGAATATTATCTAAATATATAATAAAAAATATTTATAATTAAATTGAACATATTTAAATTAAGAATTAAATGGAAAATACTTTAAAAAAATTAAATTCGATAATGGAGGGGGAGGAAAATAATTATAAATAAATTTTTAAAAAATATATAGAATATATGAATAAAAAAATATAATTAAATCAATAGATAAATATTTTGATAGATAAGGCAGACAAACAAATAGATGGATAAATTAGATATATAGATAAATGGATAGATAGATAGATGGATGGATAAAATAATAATCAGATAAATAAATAAATAACAAATAAATCAAAGATAGGCAGAGGCACATAAATTGACAGCAAAATAATGAATCGGGTGGGAAAGGGGAGGCAAAAAATCTTTCAAATAATTTTTATTTAGTCCGACTAATTACGACTTTTAGGTTAGGAGCATCCTCTCTATTCGAGAAAATATCCAAGAACCTCCTATCGTGAGATTCGGAAGTACTAAAAATTATATTTGCCGGAACCTAACAAAAACAAATTAACAAAAATTTGACGATTGCACTAAAAAAACCTAGGCGGGAAAGCAAAAGGGGAGAAAACGGAAAAAAATAATGAAAATTAAGATCGTTTCATCTAACCAATCAATATCTTTAATCAGGAGAAAATGCCCCCTTTATTCTATAAACAAGAATCAAAGTAGCTCTCCAAACACTATTTTTCTTTCATTCGGAACTATCTTTCATAATTATTTTTTATTTATCTACTTTGATATTTGGAAATTAAAAATATAATAGATATTTTCAAAAAATATAAATTATATTCTTTTAAATTTATTTAAATTCTATTCTATCCAATTTCGAAAGAAATTTAGGCCAAACTTCTAACAATATGCACAGATGGAAAAGCTAATTTGGGACCAGCCACAGAAGAGAGAAATTGAGACAGAGAGAAAATCAGAAGAGAGAAGATAAGAAAGGAGACAGACAGAAGCGAGAAGATGCAGGCGCGCGAAAAGATAGGAAAATCGTGAAGCCCTGTATTTTTCCAATATTTCATGGTTTCGGAGGGTCGAAAAGTACGCTCGCTGAAGCGGCGGGTGCGGAGCCATATGGGAAGATGAGAGATGAAAATTTGTACGCCGTTGTGGCTGCGAAGCGCATTTTGAAGTGAAAAGTATCAGAAACTAACGGTCTCGGAATATTTTTGGAAAATGTGATCTCGAAAAAATGCATAGTATTGTAATACGAAGCTTATTCGGAAATGAAAAATATTCAAAATTGGAGGGATTCGGAATATTTTTGGAAATTGAGATGGGGAAAAAATGCACGCCGTTGTGGCGCGAAACCCTTTTGGAAGGTAAAAATGTCAAAAATTGACAATTTCGGATCACTTTGGGAAGTTGAGATGTTGAACAAGCGCGCCGTTGTGATGCGAAGCGCATTTTGAAATCAAAATGCACCGCCAATTATATATTGTCGGAAAACTTTTAGAAGTTGCGATATTAAAAAATGCACGCCGTTGTGGTGCGAAGTACGTTTGGAAGTTAAAATGGTAAAAACAATTCGGTATGGCAAGCAAAGGGAGTCTCTACCTTGTCAAAAATATGCTAGACATATGGGTTTTCTAACATTTTCAAAAATAATGATAGGCATGGGGCATTTGAAGATAATTTCCAAGGATATATTTTTCGTGGCAATCGCAGTACAAGAGACACTTCAAGCAGAGATGTTAAGAGGTCAGGACGTTGATTTCCTGAGAGGGGTTGCGTATTGGAATCTAAGATCTTCAGATTTATCAAATTAATTTTGTATGCCAGACGCAACAATTTCTATATGACTCTGTTTTTTCGTGGCAGGCACATTATTTTAGATGGACGAAATGGAAAAACCGTAGAAAGAAAAATAGACAAATAAAGAGAAAAACAAATAGAAATAAAAATCAAGAAATGGATAGATCGATAAAGAGATAAATAGATAAAAAGATAGATAAATAGATAGTCGGACACTCCAATCACCTTTCGATCCATCATTGACTTCGCTCTGCCATCTATGATTCTCAACAACCAACCTCTCCCAAAGATTTCCTATCTTTGAAACTTCCGCCACGGCCTTGTGCGATATTATTGGCAAAGATTTCATTTTTCATATTATAATTATAACGAGATATTTTGAATATAGAAATGAATTTTTGGATATCTTGGGAATTCAATTTAAAAATAAATATTTAGAATATATTTGAAATCAAAAATCTAGATTTAAAATTATTAATTTTGATTTGGAATATTAATTAATGCAAAAAAATATCATATCAAAATTTGATATTTATTTCAGAAATATCCAAAATGTAACTATAAAATCCATAGAGAAAAAAATTAATTAAATTATCGTCATTCCAATTTCCAAAATTCAACTACTATCTGGGCAGGGATCAAATGATTGGGAGGGACGCCGTTTCGACCGGCAAATTTTTTATTTTGATATAATGCATTCCATTTTTGGGTTTCAAACCACAAGGGTCCCCCCCCACGATTGATAATCTACCCTCTGCAAGATATTATCTTTGAAATTAATTTCATTTTCCTTTACAAAGATATATTTATTATAAATAAGAAGGAATCCTTTATATCCTTCTATGCGTAAGCACAAAAAATATGGATATTATTTGATAGATGAAATTATGTAGGTAAATAGAAAAAAAAAAATATTTTTTATTTGATTTTCTATTCCATGATATTCCCGTCTATTCTCCAAATTTCCCTAGAAATTTTAAGCCTTTCCCCAAATTACAGAAATCCATAAAATATTATTTAAATTGAATAATATTAATTCAAAATATTTTAAAAAGAATAAATTATAAATATAGATATATAAAATATAATCGGGATAAGGAATTTCATCAGAAGAAATAAAAATTTCCCTTTCAAATCGTACTCAAGAAAATAAGATAAGAATATAAAATAAAGAAAAAAAAACAAAAATTACAACATTTTCGGTAAATAAATAAAAATATTTTTCAAAAAATATCAAAAATCAAAACTTACTAAAATTCCAAAAAAAAATAAATTCTCATTATTTTATATAATTTTTTAACATAAAATATCCCCTCCTCAAATAAAATTCAAATTTATAAAATATTAATGATATATAATATAATTAAATTCCATAATTTATATCGTAATTAAACTTAAATTTTATATTACTTATTAATTAAAAATATACGAAAAAAACAATTATCATTTTTTTTTAAATATATATTTTTTTTCTTATTTTCAATATTAATATTAAATTTAAAATAATTTTTTAATAAAATCAATTTTAAATAAATTATATTTTACATTATATTTTTTTAAAACAAAATTAATATATATATATATCAATAATTTAATTTTAATATTTTATTCCATATAGATAATAAATAATATCCGAATTAGAAAAAAAATATAAAATATTCAAACCCTTAAATCCTTTTCTATTTTTTTTCCTATTTCCAAATCTTAAAAATAAATTTATTCCAATTTTAATTATTTATTAAAAATTCCGAATTTATCAAGATTTTTTTTTTTGAATACATATTATATTATTTATTTATTTTCAAGAAAATCTATATTATTTTTCAATATTATTTTATTATATAATATATATTTAAATTAAAACATTAGAAATTCAATTTTTTTTATAATTTGCCATATTTAAAACATATATCAATAATATTATGTCAATATTCCCAATTCATATATAATTTTAATTAACAAAATTATCATTTATTTTTTTTATTTTCAATATTCCCTAAAATATCCCATTCACTATATATTTTAGGCAAACCCCACATATTTGTACATTTTTTCAGCCCGACTATTGTATCAAAAATTCAATTACGATAACGGATAATAATTTCATTATTCGTTTTCAAAGCATAGCATCCTCAAAAAAATCTCCTCCCCTTTACCATCATTATCCTCAACCTCATCATCCTCCACCTCATCTTCCGCATTGTCATCCTCAACATCATCGTCCGCAACATTATCATCCTCCTCCTCATCCTCATCCTCATCCTCCTCATCATCATCATGATCCTCAACATTCTCAGACGTTATCCTCACCCCCCACCCTGTTTGGGTCTCTTGCCAGGATATGTTTTTTCGTATTGTTTTGTATATTAAAATCGGTGTTTCCATTTTATTCTTGTTATTTTTCATATTTTGATCTTATGATTCTTCTGATATTGAAAGTTACGGCGCTGTTCTATGTTGTTGTCGCTGATGTCGTGGAGTCTGCAAGTTTTCCCGGCAGTGTGCAGCCCTCTGCAGCCCATCCGTGCCTGCAGAGCCTCCAGTCGTGCGGAGCCAAGTGGTCCAAATTATGCCGAAGTCGGATCACTTGCACCCAAACACGCCCAAGTTAGTCAGGACTCAATTCGTACCAATTCACCGCATGTTCGGCTAAATTTGAGGCCAACTACCGCCAAGTTTGGCCCTACTAAACTTAGGTTAGGCCCAAGTAGGATCAAGTAGGCCCATGTTCAACCCGCATCCCCGGCCACCATACTCATCAACTTCGAACAGCCGTCCCTGACCCGCACAATTTCCATTAATTTCCTTTCTCTCTTCCAGCCCGTAGCCTTTCATATATATATATATATAATCGCGGTGCGGGAAGTGCTCGTCGTGATACGAGCGGAGTTCAAATGCATTTTTTTCTCCCTACAGATTGGACCTAAAATCTGTGGAACAAATATTGAACATTCAATCTCTGCAATATTTAGTGCTGAAAATGAAACATAAATATCTACATTTTCGCGAAAGTTTCGCGAGGCCATTTTCTTTCGCGGGACCCATCTGGGGAAACACTGCGTCTTATGAAGACTCAGTCAATGCCTGCCAATTATCATAGATGGCTTCATGAAAGCCGTATAAGTTTAAGCATGCAGCTAGAATCACAGAATCCTTTTGCAGGACAAATGGTTGCTTATTGTGTATAATCCCTTCCCCCTATTACTAACCCCCTAATAGTAAACACATCGGGTAGTTTTTAGTATTAGGGGGGTATTTAGTATTAGGGGACCCTCATACTAAATTTGCGACTTTAATACTAAAAACTATGTTTTTTCCGATTTCAAAACCAATTAAATTCCTTTTTAAAACGCAATTAATACGTTGCAAAAAATTGGATTTCGAAGCGGACCCTAATATCAAATTAAAAACCTTAATATTAAGGACTATTTTTTGCAATTTCAAAATCAATTAAATTCCTTTTTAAAACGCAATTAATACGTTGCAAAAAAAAGGATTTCGAAGCGGACCCTAATATTAAATTAAAAACCTTAATATTAAAAACTATTTTTTCGATTTCAACATCAATAAATTCCTTTTTAAAACGCAATTAGTACTTTGCAAATCGATTGGATTTCGAAGCGGACCCTTATATTAAACACCCCGGGGGGGTGAAACCCACAAATGGTAGCTTTATTCTTAAATTGTTTTTTCTAAAGGGGATCAATTGAAAGTCAAATTGGCCAATCACAAATTTTCCAAAATTGGAGACGGACGCTAGTTTTTATATAGTATTTGGGGTGTTTAGTGATAGGGGGAAGGGATTAATATGCAGTACATCATTACATATGTGTTTGTATTTGTAAGGCTTACTGGGTCAGCCACCCCCTTCAAATTGCACTTTAATTTTCGCCTGCTCCTTCGCGTAACTTTCGCGGAAACAAAACATGCATGGTCTTCTCAAGCATAGTTCTTTACAAGGACCTTTAGATCGAACACCATTGATGCTTCGCAAATAAAGTGTCTTAGTTTCTATTATTTTGAACAAATAATGATAATGATGATAAATGCTGATAAATGATGATAAATGATGATGAATGATGATAAATGATGATGAATGATGATGATAAATGATGATGAATACATAAGTACAACAATAGCTATCATTTGGTTTCTAAGTATTCAAGTTGTTTTGAATTTTGTTTTGATAGCTCATGAAATTTCATGATTGTTCTTCAAACGTAGTTGATCTATTTGTCTGACTTTAGATGAATTTAGCACCGATAATCCTGATGATTTTGGATGCTGTTCTTTTTTATCCAGTTCAACCAGTGTGCAAAGTATGTCAAGCAAAGCTTGTCGTTCTGCATGTGGTTCTCGTTGTCCTTCACCTTCGACAGCTATCAAAAGCCTTCGCAGAGGCCCAAAAGTCTGGATGCTACCAGGACCATAGCCCAGCTTACAAGTACGTTTAGTACGTTTACAGTGTAAAAAAAATCAAACATCAAACAAACGAGCCCAAACCAAACATTGAAAATGGCGGTAGGAAATTTGTATCACGGTGCCTGCCCCTTTCACCGTCTTCACGTCGGTGGCCAGTCAACTTTACTGAGTGGCCAGCTTGGAATTGACAATGACGTTTGTCTCTTGCTCCCGAAAACGTGGATATGTAGCAAGGAAGGGACGCCATGGTGGAGCATGCCACCAGCTCTGCAAACACTTCATGGCCTTGAGAATCAAAGACAAAATAGAACAAATAGCTGTCCGACGTTTTCCAATCGGATCTGACCAGGCCCTTTATATGCTTTGAAAAGCTGCACAACTTTTGACAAGGATTCGGTTCTAATTGTCGTGGGGAAAACTCATGAAAACTCCACTCGCAAATGTTTAGTGCACTAATTCACTTGAAAACGAGGGGCCATAGAAGGAAATTCGACAACTTTGTCGACGCGCAAGCAATTTTGCAAACATCAGCCACCTTCGGGTACTCCAACTAGGCTGCTCAGTTTGCAAATCATGCATAAGCCTTTGGTCATCAAGGCGGTGTTGACAAACACGTACTGCGTAAATAAAACATGATCACAACAGAATGGGAGTGCCACAAAAACATCTCCCGAAGCCAAATCACAAATTACTGATGAATCTACACAGGTCCATCGCACATTTTGAACCACAGTATGTTCAACTAAATCAAAGAAGATTCTGCCATGTCCTGTCCAGAAACCATCCCTCCAACTGTTTTCTCAGCTCCCAGGATGGCACTGGCGGCCAAATATCCAGTGCCGCTGTCAGTTTGGAGTGCTTCAGCTTGACCCAGTGCTTAAGTTTGAAGGGTTTGGAGATGCAGGCTGCAACAGAAGAAGGTAAAGCATCATGTTCATGCAAAAGCTCGGCTGCCATATAGGCAGCACGGTGTCTCACACGCGGTGTCTGGTCCAAGTTGGTCCCTTGGAACAGCAAGTACAGTAAGTGAAATATCTACCACGCCCCCAAACCAAAACAACATCACCACGAATCACGATATCTTGCATTGTGGCTGTATGCAATACTGCAGGACCAAAACTTTGCGGACTAGTTCAAACATGTGACACAAGCCAATTCACAAATGATTCCACTGAATCCTCTGAATTCCACTGCAAGTCACTCACAGCTTCTGCTGCAACGTGATTCAACCAGCCGCGCGCCTTTCCAAGTTCATATGTGTTTGCTTCCTTGCTGTTGAGCGCAAGGAAGGCCGATGCCACCGTCAGGACCTCTGGTCTTTTTGGATCCACCGTCTCACCCACCACTGCCATGGCCATCTGCCAGTTGCTCGACCGAGCGCATGCGCTCAAGGCAGCACTTCCTTGTATTGATCGCTCTGTGTCAAGTGGGCGTGGGTTGCAGTTCTGATTCAACAAGTGCAGTGCAAAGGACCACTTCAAACCCTTTTCACATGCAGAAATACCGGAAGCAAAAGTAATGCCATCAGGCATGAGCCTGATCACCTGCATGTGTCCCATAGACTGCAATGCAAACTTCCAGGCTCTTGCTTTCTCGCAACAGCTAATCAAAGCATTGAAGCAATGGCAGCTGGAGTCATCAAATCTTGGGGCCAGGTGAAGCATGTTGACTGTCCATTCCCAGTGCCGAAATTCTTGGACGGCGGCAGCCACAGTGCTGTAAGAAATTGCATTTGGCACCAAATCGCCTTGCTGCATTTGCTTCAGCAACTGGGCAGCATGAATCCACTGCTGACCCTGCTGGCTGACACCCATGGCTGCACTGAAGCCATATCGAGTTCCTTTGTGTTTCTCGATTCTTCCTTGTAACAACTGAAGGGACCCACGCCAATTGGCACCAGCATTTCCAATGCTCTTGATGGCAGCATCCCAATCTGGATCTCCCAATCTGCCCAATCTTTGACAAGTTCCGGTGCGCAACATGGCGAGTGCGTCGGTTGCACTTTCCCACCGTCTGACGTGGCCCATGGAGCTGATGTAGGCGCTGGCTGAAGCTGTTGCGGAGCATGCGGAGCTTGAAAATAGACGAAGGCTCCATTGCCACTGCCGATGGGCTCGACACATGCAGAGTAAAGAGTTGCTCATTGTGCCATCAATGCCGTTGATGGCATCTGAATGATGATACACAAGTAAAGCTTCTTGCCACAAAAATCCATGCTCTTCGCAAGCTGCAAGGAAAGCTCCGCGCATTGCCAGAGTGGACTGGATGCCGCGGGAACGGCATCGCTCCAGCAGCCTTCCACCGATAGCTAGGGCAATCGTCCAGGCTAATTGCAAGACAGATTAAGGAAACAACAAAAAGGGCACATGAGGCAGTGCATCAACATGGTCTCACTGACGTCCACCAAGGCTTTCTTTCTTCAAGGTAACCTAACCCCCCGAGCAAAAGGAGCTGATCAAAAACAAAGCATACCCGGCAATACCCGGTACTCAGATGTACTCAGATAATCTCACATATATATATATATACTCAGTGCCAAAACCATACGGTCACACTCTCTTCAACGTCTCGGCCTCAGTGCTTGCATCAGCTCACCACTTCTCAGGCATGAAAGCAAGGCTTGACGATACAGCGCAGCATCTGCAAGACAATCCGGGACGTGCATCGTCACTCGCAAGGACATGGCCCAGTTGAGACCGAGAACTTTTGCAATACCTTCATGTGAGGAGTTGAAAGTAACCCCAAACAATTTCATGCTGTCAAAAAGGTGGAGGGCAGCTGGCCACATGGCACTTCCACAAGCATCGATTGCCGGTGAAATATGAGCAGATATAGTGGAAGCGCGTTTTGCAGAGATGTCCTTCCACCCAGAATTTGCAAGAGTCAAGCGTGCTAAGAAATTGCAAAGCGATCAGCGACAAGATTTGATTCATGCTATTTTATACATTTCTTCCTCTGGGAGTGAGTTGTCAATGCAGGGCTATCCAATATTCTTCCTTCTGGATTGGTACCCGTAAATTTGAGCTTGGTTGGGAAGAATGCTCCCAACACATCTCATTATGATTAATTCCTGCAATTGCCAAGAGAAATGGGTGGCCAAGTGGCCAAGATATTCCAAATCTAAAAAAGCGCCAAACAACTCAGACTTGGAAGTAGATCACGAACGCCAAAAGGGGTCTGCAGCAGGCTTTTTGGAATGCTAATAAGAACAACACTGCGGGAGGTCAAGTCTCCGAGAGCATGTGGAGAGCCAGTGGCCAATCGCTAGAAGACAGCGAAGAACCCATAAGGCTGCGAAACGTCTCTGTGCTTGGCTCTAATGCTCGACCTCGTTCAACGGAGCAAGAGTAAAGTCTGTCAGCGTATCCAAAAGGATCAATACACACTACACTGATCTACACTGGCCAGAATGCAATGAATGGGATTACATTGAGACTCCACATCTCTTTGGTCATCGCTTCACATCACTCTAGTCATCACTTCACTTCTGCATGTCGTTGCCCTTGACTTTTTAGGGGCTTTTGCTTCAGAGATGATCCCAACAAATCGCAACAAATAACGTACAGTAACCGTGCCAGAGAACATGTCGCCGTCTCCAAGACTTTGCATGCAAAAGGCCAGGCAAACGCGTTTACAGCAGAAGAGCTAACGGCATTGAAGCATATCCTGTCTTTCAGTGATCTGACAAAATAAATTGCGAACATGAGCACCAAGCTTTGAGGCCAATGCGGGCCAGTCAACAAAAGCTGACGCTTAGAAGCGAAATATTCCGAAGACTAAGATATCCTAAAACAAAATATGATTCTGCAAAAAAAACAAGTCTTCAAGGGTCATGTCGGGTAAGTTGCTGCCCAGCAAATCCAGCTGTGCGAGCGCCAACTGCCAGTAACGAGCACGGCCCAGGGAAGCAGACGAGGATGCGCAAAAAAACATGTCGGGCTGCCTCGGCACTTCAAAGTCCATGAGTGAAGAGTGAGCCACAAAGCAATATGGAGATTCAAAGTTAAGAAGGTTGCTTCTTATTCTTCGTCTCGAGTTCTGTCCAGCATTGAAAAGTGACAAAAAACAACGATCGAACAAGTAGGCAGAATGCACAGTATACTGTATACCGTATACCCATCAATGGAAGGTTTTGTCTTGGCACTTGCGTGCGTAGAATTCGTAGAAAGTCCAGCAACCAAAAGGATTCAATCTGACTATGCCCTTTGCTGTTCAAATAAAGCAACCATGCTTTAGAGATGTGTTGGCCTTTACCGGCAGTGCGCGTCGACAATGCATAGTGATGGCAAGTGGAATCAAGTGGATCATCAGCTATTCGCAGTGCCTCCTTAAATTAAAAGAAATTCTTCCGTTTATTGTCACGGACTTCAGATGACTTCAGACCCGCCCTGGCTCTGCCCTTGCTCCAAGCTTCAGGGACTGCTCCTTGAACTGCTGAACGAATTCCAAGTTACATTCCCAGAACCTGGCACAATCTCCGAAACGAAAATCAGTAGGACCAGCCAACTAGTCAGCATATGTCAGCATATGTCAGCATATGTCAGCATGTTTGGTAGGACCTGGAAGGACAAGCAAGAGACAAGCAAGAGACAAGCAAGAGACAGGCAAGTTCATCGATGTTCATCGAATTACCAAAAATATACAATTCTCATACAAGATCCACAGGATGTTACACAGGTCGGTGTGCATGATCCATATTGGAGTCAAGGGGCTTGGGATTAAGCCTGCGAACTTCTGATGTAAGTTTGCGCTGCAGAGTGTACAGACTCTGGTGGTTTTGCGAGTGGCCTCGGAGTCTCGGTTTGCATCATGGTCGCTCCACATCCCAACAGAGTTCATTGTGGAAAAGTGGATGTGGTATGATATGCTAATGCCACTGAGCCTCGAATCGTTTGAGTTGTTTCCTTCATGTTCATGCATATGTGCACCTACTATCTAGATCCAAATCTGCATCTATATCAATCTCACTCTATCTCAACCTATCTAGATCATTCTAGATCTAGCTTATATACTGTAATTGATCTAAATCTACCTGAAATCTACCTAAATCATCCTAACTCTATCTACACCGCCAAACCTACACAATAAGTCCCAAAAAACATAGACCAGCATCTATTTAATTCAGAATTATGTAATTCACCGTTGATTTACCATGATTGGCCTAAATCTCTCTAGTTTTGTTTGTATAAATCTGTTCTGTATCTATCGACTGTAGCTACCGTTGTTGCTCTCTCTGTCTATCTCTGGCTCCCTCTCTATCTGTCTGACCGATCTCTCTATCCATCCATCTATCCATCCATTCATTCATCCAGCTAGCTAGCAATATGTCTATATTGGGAACATTGTAAACCTTGTACATCACAAACCAATGATCTCCTTAGTGCCAGTGTTCCAAATAGCAATGAAAGCCATGCAACAATATTGCCCCATAATAGTTGATTTGATGTTCAGAAGCTGCTACATTTGCGCCGTGGCACCGACTGTGTGGCCATCTGTAAGGCCTCGTGGCTGCATGAATCATGGCCACAAGGCTGGACGAGGACGTCTTGTGCCAGTCGTCTGATTGAACATCTTGGTGGACCACAAGCGCAAGCACCATGGAAACTACAATTCTATCAGGCTCTTTCCATCCTGGAAAGCCACTCTCGGCCACGGCCACAGACAAGATAAAAAATGATGGTCGAGACGAGACAATGCTCGCTGCTAACGCCTTTCAGGTTGCATGTCGTCTTGACACGTTTTGAATGATTTGTTGCACTTCAGTGCCCCTTTTCTTTGTTGCCATTCACCACCTCATGTATGAGAAACCAGTCATCAATTCATGGTTTGAGCCTTCAAACCGTCACAGGCTTGATGTGCTGGCGTGCTTTTTCACAGCTGGTCATGCTAGACTTCCTCCCACTGCTGACTGGTCCCGGGACTGCCGCCGTCTTTTAAGCTTTGGTGGCAAGCGATCACTGACGGTCTTGAGGCGTCTGATTTCCGGCATTTGTCCGAACATCCCCAAAAACATTGGTGAATCTGAGATAATCTGAGCAATGCAACAATGTATCCTCTTGGAAAATTGGACCTTGCTCCATGAGTGATTGAGAGGATGGTCAGGGAAACATGATAATGATATGCCTGGGAAACCAGGGCATCGTGGGCGGCTTCTGTGCATGGACCAAACAAGCTCAGTGAAGTGCTTCCCGGCAGGAACAAACAAACGAAAAAACGCGCAAGTTTTCAACCTATGACCCAAAAGCTGCGCACAATTGATTGAATCGATGCAGCTCATACTTGTACCATCTTGTACCTTGTGGCTGAATCATCTCCGCTGAAGCACCACATGTCTTGTTGATTGACAGCTCCCCTTCTTTTGTAGAGCAGGAGCTCGCAAGGACGTGAAAGCATTTAGATTAATTCAAAAATATTGAAAGATGGTCTTGTTCTGTGCCAGACCAAGATCTCTGAGTTTAGGCTTGGGTATGGATTATTGCAAAAATGGCAAGGTGAGAGAGGACTTCCGTGGGCACCTCTGAAAACTGGATGAAACTGTATGAAATTGAGGGCACTCATTCATCAGAAGTCAGTATCTCCAAGACCTTTCTCTGTGACTTTGCAGGGAGCTCATCCCAGGCGGCCACCAGCCGAGAATCTTCTCCAGATATCGGAGCACCTAACAGTAGCAGCGCATGTCACGCATCCTTGCAACACAAACACATTTGCAAAGACGATTTCGCCGCAAAACACTCAATAGAATTCTGAGGCTTCAGAGGCAGGGATGTGTTGTGAAATATCTTTTCATGATCTGCGCTATACAAGTCACTAGTCACTAGAGGTTCACAAATTGTTTGGATCTCTGCAACATTCTGGAACATTTCACGAACTGCAAAATACCTCATTGAATTCCGCATAACAAGCAGCCTCTTCCGAAGCATCGGCGTCCAAATCGATGCAAAACAAAGAGTACCCAAGAGCCATAGTTGTAACGCGCCCCACAGGACAACTAGTACATGCGTCTTAGGCACTTCCGTTGTCAGGACAAATATTTCCAGAATAAAACATTGCCAAACCTTCGTCACAGGGCCACCTCGGTGACGCGCAACAGAAAACGAAGGTACTTCAGTACTTCATGTTTTTCAAAGTCGATCCACTGATCTCAGTATTGATCAGCCATTGATCAGCTACTGCAGCTGTTGCAGATAAGTCGCCAAACTTGATAGCCCGACACTGGATCGTAGTTTGTTTGCCCAGATCTTGTCCCCCGGTCCTTGCGTTTCCTTCCCAGCGTTGGCTGGAACTCCTGAGCGAAGCCATTCGCTTCAAGTATTCCAAGCCCAAGAAAAAACAAACAACACACAACATAGACAACAAGATGAAGATACTGTAAATGAAACGCATTGAGAGAAACACAAAAACCTGGACATATATAGAGGGCCAGCTGTCGTCTGCTTGGGCAACATACTCCAGAGTTCGAACTGCAGCGCGTGGCACCCAATAAATGCAAGAACGTGGGCAGTATTCAGTAGCTTCACGCAAGAGCTCTTCTCCATCACCCCACTGGGTATGAACTCGGGCTGCCCATCCATTCCCTGTATTGTCAGGTCCACCAGGGTAGTCAATGATCTTGAAAGTGTTTGGAGCAGCCTCCACACATATCATGCAGTTTATGCATGCGACCTCATCTACAAATAGGTAGTCTTCAGCTGCATGATGCTCACCTCTCTCCTCCTCCAACACATCCCTCCATGCATCCTTTGAAAATTCGATTTTGCCTAAGGCGGGCCACATGACTTCCACCGGTCCAGAAGGAGTGAGTAGCGAGTCGCCCTGCAGCATGGCTTCATACTTGATACCTCAAGATGCAGAGTAGGAGCAAAGCCATGAAGCAAATGAAGAAGGCAGCGGAACTGGTGAACATGGCGGAAAAGTAGAAAATGAGGAACTGCACAGGGTCTCTGCACAAAGGAGCAGGAAACATATATAAAGAACTGTGGGTGCAGAACATCATCCGGGATTTGTGCTACATATCAGCCCCAAGAATTATGGACGAATCAATGGAGCAAGTGATAGAAAGTTGTTCCAACATTTTCCAACTTGTTCGTCTGGGATCCCAAGCAGTTTGCTTAATTCATGCAGGATGCGACCCTCTGAAGTACTGAGCAAGTCAATCGCCTCTGTCAGCAGAGAAGTAAGTGCAGCTCCTCCATCACCTGAAACAAACGGCTGGTGGCTGCCAGAATCTGCCAGATGCATCTGATGCAGTTTTTGCAGTTCCAACGATTGACTTCCTGCTGTCCAAAGCACCAGCAATGTCTGGATGGCACACTCGAAGTATTGCACGCTGCCTTAGAGCCACTCAAGAATGTCACCCCTATATTTATCCACATAGTCTGCAGTCTACGTGGAACCTACTGCAGAAGAGACAAGAAGAATCTAGAAAGATCTTAAAACATTCCAAGCCCTGGCACAGTGGCTAAACGGCTAAAGCGCGAATGTGGACATCTCAGAGTTTGCATGGGTTGATGATGCATATTCAAAGCATGGAGTGAACCATGGTATGATGTTCATTGATTCTTGTTGATGTTTACGCTTATAGTCTAGTCGCTTACATACATCGGTACACATCGTAACTCGACATTGGGTTTGATCTATATACATTCTTTCATGCTGACACAACCCCTCTTGCCAAAATTCTAAAAATAAACACTTTAGCCATTTTCATCTTCAGCATTCTGGAGCAGGGTTGCATTAATCCACTTTCTTGCTCTTGGGACACAATGACTCTGCAATGGCAACAATTCTGTTTGGTGACCCCTTGTGGAAAGGCAGCGATGCAATTCTCGGTGTTTGGGGTGGCCTGATATTCTTGGAGTTAAATGCGGCCTGAGGGGACCAGGCTTTGTGGTACAGGATTACGAAAACACCTTCTCTTCTGGGACTGCCTTTGCGGAACTTTTGAGATATCATTTTGATCAAACAGGATTTCAAAATCGCCCACAAATCTCATCCTGTACCAGTGGCCCTGAATCCTCTCGCAACACCCACTCACCAGAAACTTTACACTGGTGGGAACATGACATATTTTGTGATAACAGAATTGGACCGAAGAAAAATCATGTATATTATTTGCAATTACTGGTAGGACTTTGGCAAGCTGCCGCTGCTTCAAGCTCTCTTTTGTTGCAGATGCCACGTCCATAGGAGACAATCTCAGTAGTTCATAGAGATTCTGAGGGGTGCGGGTAGCAGAACAGCACACTTCTCCGTGTTGGCGGCCTCTCCGTCTTTCTCGGTATGAGATCTGGAACGAAGTTGCCTCGAGCAAGGTCAAAGCGGGTTTCAAAGCTTCTCCGTGTAGTACTGTAGCCCAAACCCCAAACCCAACTCTAATGAAATCATATTGCGAAAAAAAACGAACCAAGCCACTGCGAAAACTGCCGCCCAAGATGTCCAGCCAAAGGAAGGTTGATTGCTCCAGGGTCTCGGCAGACCGAACGCTCTCAAGCTCTCCGGGCCAGTTTTGGATCGAGAATGGAAACATGACCTCTGAGGTTGCCAAGCGCCACTCGGCAGTTGCATGGCGCTTGCAGGGAAAAAAGGAATCGAATTCAGAAGACCTAAAAGCTGGTAGGATCGCAGAAGCATGTGAAGACTTGCTTACAAAGAGTTCCAACACTTTACCCAGAAGAAGTGCAATTTCTACAAATATGGCTCCTAAAGGGTCAGGGACAAGAAACAAAATCAAGAGATCTAGCAGTGGTTTCCCTTGGTATGGGCAGCCTCAGCCTGCAGCTTAGTTGTCAAATTGGTACTTTGTTGCTTGGGTAGATATGCACTTGCTCAGCGCTGGCGTGCCCATGTGTGCTGTTTTACAAAAACCCTGATGGAGGCAAAACCAGAAAGCCTATGCAAGCCCCTGTTTCTAGACATGATCATGATCTATTCCCGAGCCAATGCTTGCAAACAGGCAAGGGGAAGCTTTTCACGGCTTGTGGTGCGCAATCCCAATGCAAACACGGCAAAGACCGATTGGATGCACTCGCCCATATCTCATCACTGAGTGCAATCACATGGGAAGGAGCAACACAGGAATGCGAAGGCGCAATTTCATGGGCGGAAAGTGCATGATTGAATGGAGCTTTGATTTTCTTCCCGCTGTTCTGGGGTGAATGCAGCACAATCAGAGCAAGCTAGTCACCTCCATCGAACAAATTCCAAGTGCCTTGGATATCCAAAAGTTCGGCCAAGCTAAAAGCAGAATTAGCGGAGGGTTCAGAGGTGTTGTCAGAAACCGAACGGTCATAGTTGAGAGATGTTGTCACTGGGCAATGTGCAGACCTATGTCCCCTCATATACCGTGTGATTCGCATAAGCAGAGAAATTTGAAAAAAGATAATCTTGTCTAACACGGCATGGCATCACCTCAAGAGGAACTAAATGTCTCTGCAAGAGGGGAGAAAGTTGAAAGTTCTCAAACTCTCATACCACTCACTGAAACAAGAGACTTCAGTTCAGGTTTTGGAATGCAAAGAAGGAACCGTCCTCTCGCCATTCTGGAAGGGGCTGCGGGCTATCTGCTACCTGGTGCGCTTCCCACCCCCAAGACATGGCAACATATTATGGTAACCATTGGTAAGCCCATCTGAAGGAAGTGCCTGAGCTGACGCTGATGGTTCAGCTCTCTCGTCGCCAAGCTCCACGGAATTGACTGCAGGACCCTCTCGGAGCATTCGGCCAACGTTCATGGACATCCATACCAACCTGGTTTTCGACCAGTGACAGTGAAAGACTTATTGATTTGTGACGACTGAGCACTGTAACCTCTGCTGTCCATAACAATAAATGTCGAAACCCATCCTGAGCCTGCGAGGTTTGACAGCTCTCCTTTATTCTGCTTGCTGTACAGATCTGACAGCCTTCAAGCTACAATCTGACTTTTATCTCCAAGTTGCTTGTGGTGAGCACTTTTGTCCACACTTCTGACAATCATGGCAAGTCCTTCTGCGAAGCCAACCTCAACGCCGTCCGAGAACGGCTTGCCATTGTGATTTCTGGTCTGCCGGTCTGTTTCCCACGACCACATGAACCAGCTGACGTGACTTATGCTGCAATGCCAGCAGCCGAAAACATCAGGTCGCTGAGAAAGACCACAGCAGGCTGAATCCAAATCACCGCCTTAGAAAATTAGGAAAGGAATTGGACGACTGTGTCGGAGTTGAGGATATGTTCGGTTCAAGAGTGACTTGCCAAAGTACATTGCAAAAAACCCTGCTAGAACAACTCTTCGATGTCATGTGAGACAATGCGCATGCAAGCATGTCTCAAACTGCCCACCTTACCTTACCTTCCCTGCCTTACCTTACCTTCCCTGCCTTACCTTACCTCCTTACCTTACCTTGCCTTAGCTTACCTCGACTTGTCTTGTCTTGCCTTACCTTTCCTTACCTTTCCTTGCCTTTCCTGGCCTTACCTTTCCTTGCCTTTCCTTACCTCTCCTTGCCTTACCTTTCCTTACCTGCCTACACAGAGACAAAGGAATATATCATATATATACCATTCGGCGTGTATATACACAGATACACAGATACACACACACACACCATGTATACATACATATATACACAATACATATATACATATATGCACATACACATATAAAATACGCACTATCCAACCGAGAGGTACAGGTGGGGAGAATAAAAAAAAATATGAGCTGAAACGTGCTGAAACGTTCAACTCAACGCCGATGGTCAAGAGCTTTAACAGCACGAGGGCATATCAAACTCCTTGCCAAGTCTCATGGATGAAAGGGTCGACCTGAGGCAAACATAGATCAGCGCCGCAAAGAACTCTGCACAAACGGCCCACAAGCAAGGCGTCCCCGGTCCAGGCACAAATATACAGGTAGCAAATAGATGCAAATAGGAGCAACACTGCAGTTGCCCGTCACTACGCAACAACCGCACGGTGATAGTTTGCCTGCAACCCAAAGCAAAGAAAAGTCACTATGTCACTTGTGTGGTTCCGATCTTGACAAGTCGCTACAACTCCCAGCATGGCGAGCCCAGGGAGTGTCTGCAGATGCCTGATTGCCTTGCACAAGTCATCAAGCTGTATGTTAAGATATATTCAGTATATTTCAAACTCTTGCAAGTAATTTCAAATGAGGGCATGAGGCCTGATGGATTTGGATGCACGAGAAGTCTACATGGCAAAAGATATTTGCAATCACGAGTCTCAGCCCACCTTCAAGCAGGCCAGGAGCCCTTGGTACTGAGCACCACACTGCCCACACTCACTCTGCATCAATGCCAGGATATCCTTCTTGAATCTTCTTGATCCTTTATGATAAACTTCATGATAAACTTTATGATCCTTTGCATTGCCTTTGCATTGCCTTTGCATTGCCTTTGCATTGCCTTTGCATTGCCTTTGCATTGCCTTTGCATTGCCTTTGCATTGCCTTTGCATCATTCATATTTCACGCAAAACTATGGGCTCTTGGTTCCGATGAGGCGAACTGATTCGAAACCATTTCCAAAGCACAGTGATCTGCATCCAAGCGACCTTCTGCTGCGCGAACTGGGACTTAGGCAGAGCAAGAATCCGAAGAATCACTGGGATATCCAGGATATCCGGAGTGGAAGAGTCGCAGCACAAGCAAAGTCCAAGGTTTCAAAATGCCAGAACCCTAGAACAGAAGCAAGTCCCTGTTTGCATTGTCTTGCATACGAGTGCTGCATGAACAAACGAAGATTGGTCTTGGAGAATTGTTTGCTCGAGAGGTTGCAAAACAGCAAGGCTGCTCGGAATTATATAGTGATGGCTAGATCAGATGCCAGGGGTTGTTGAGAGTGAAGGGAAAAGCAGCGCAAAGGATTTCTCTGCCAGGCTGCAGTAAGAGAGCAAGCTGGGTCGAGAGGAAACATCGCAAGAGCACCCCAGAAGCCAACTGCCTTCGTTCCAGCCAAGGACTTTCCTCGAGGGCGGCGCGCAGGCAGTCTTGTCAAATCACATTCTTAAACATTTACTGCAGGTGGTTTACATGTTGCGGCCTTGCAACAAGTTGTGAACTGCGCGACAACAAGATGCTTTTGAGCTGGGTGCGATTCTTGGAAGAATCATTCTATACGGGTCAACATGTACATGTGGATTCATCCGAGGACACTAAAGGGCGCATTTCTTGTGGCATTTCCAGCCAGAATTCTGTGCGATCACCACGAATGGAAAGAACCTGAGAGTACAGTGCTTCCAAATCATGTCAAATTCAAGACATCAAACTTCAAAATGCCAACAAACAGTGAATTTTAATGCTTGAAAGGTCTAACGAGCGAAGGCCAGCTCACAATAATTCCATTGGGAAAAGATCACCTTTATTCGAGCGCGAGCCTGAACACCTCGGTTTTCTGCAATGATTTCTAGGTCCAGGGAACAGAAAACCGAAGATCTCACTCGAGCGAGCGAGGCATAAAATGACACCTCAGCTAGCAAACATAAAGGGAGTCCAAAAAGCCGAAGCATTCACCTACAGTTACATATATACATGTACATGTAGTATATGTATATACGTATTTATGTATCTATGTATTCATGTATTGATGTACTGATGCATTGATGTGTTTATGTATTTAGGTGTATGTATGTATGTATGCATGCATGCATGCATGCATGTATGTCGACATGTAGATATGTAGATATGTAGATACGTAGATATGTAGATATGTAGATACGTAGATATGTAGATATGTAGATATGTAGATATGTAGGTATGTACATACATATATAACCGTATATATGTATAAAAGGAAAAGGTATGTATCTATACATGCATCTATGTATACATGTGTATGCGTACATATGTGTAGGTACATGTATACATGTGTATGTGTGTTTGTGTATATGTGTATGTTTGTATATGTGTATGCGTATATGTATATAATTGTATGTTTGTATAATATGTGTCTATGTATATAATTGTATGTAATTGCATGGTTGTATACGTGTATGTATGTATATGTATAAATGTATAATATATATATATAATATGATATACTAGCTTGAACTTGTTTAGAAGCGGTGTGAACTGTGTGAAGAAGTAGGGCCATCACGGGATGCCACGCTCCCACTTAATCATTATTAGAAGAATGATGTGGAATGGGAATCGAACCTGCTCGCACCAAGAGTCATTATAAATAATGTCACGGTCTCTTTCAACATGTGATACGTGCAGACTCGCCAAAGAGTTAATATGAGGGGATGCCAATTCTAAATTTCATCAAATTTCGTCCAGGAAGCGCAAACGCGCTATGAGAACGATGAGCTCCAAAAACTTCTTGATTTGTCCTTTGCATGGCACACAAACACGCAAAAAATCAACACACAATTGTAGTTCCAGTATCACATGGGGACTCACATACTATAGCGGCTATAGCGGCTATAGCGCGCTCAACGCAGGGCATTCCACAGTGGTCTATAAATTGTGTATAAGTCATTCATAAATTGTCCTTCTGCCTTTTCTAAACTTTGCGCCGTGCTTGCAAGCCGGAAATGACAGCACCAGGCACCAACACTCCTGCCTTGCAGCAACACTGCAAAGAAAAGCCTAGCAAGCGAAGAAAAAGTAATGGAGCCCAATGCAGCAACGAATGTAGTATTATGCAAGGGCATTGACAGCCGTAGCATGAAGACTCGCGGGCAATGATGGGCAATTGCACACACAGGAGCTTGAAATGAACTCTTTCCTCCACTTGCATGCTTCTGGGATTCTTTCAACGATGCTCTGCACAAAGAAGTGTCTGTACTATACAAGCAATGTGACTATGTGGTTCAAAAGTCTGGACGACCCTCGTCGCCCACACGAGCACCAAATAGTCAGTCCTTCGAGTCCTTCGACATCTACGTAGCTAGGACATGTTACGGCCTGGCTGCCAATTCGAAACTCACTCTCTGTACACATGCACTGAAAACTTGCAGTCAGTGAAGTGGCTGCTCATGTGCATCACTCCACCCCAGAGCTTTCGAGCAACGAAGCGCCCTCCTGTCTCCTCTGGTAGAACACTGCAACACCTGTCCAAACAGCTGCAGTAAAGCCTGCCAACAGCAGGACCAAGAAGCTTCCCTTGACAAACGCTGTAACCAGCAAAAGTGCCGGGAGCAGCAAGGCCGAAGCCAACAGTGCAGGTGCAAGGACAGCCTGCATAGAAACAAGAAGGATGAAAGGCAAATAGAGCAACAGCCCCAAGAAGTCACCAAGCCCTGACTTCTCCTGGCAGCCACACACGCCTGAGTGACAACCCTGCACACCTGAGTCACAGCCCTTAGCATGCGCATGGCAGCCTTTGGCAGCATGCTCTGACTGACAACCTTTCGGGCTTTGGCTTTGGCATCCTTGGGCTCCAGTGGATCTGGAAGTTGTGCAGCCCTGTGTGCCGCTGGAGCTTTCACAGCCACGGGTGCCTGTGGAAGAGTCGCTACAGCCTTGCAGGGCTTGGCCGTGCGAGCGTGAGTGTGAGCTCTCAGATGGCGCGGATGTATCACATCCACTTGTCCCGCTCCCAGTGTCACTGTCACATCCACTTGCGCCACTTGAGAGGCGTCTCAGCTTCGGCTTGAGAGCTCTGATGTGATCAGCTAGCACCTCAGCAGCACCTTGCGGCAAACCAATGTTCATGAGATTCCATTCAGAATCAAGCTCTGACCTTGTGAGCTTTAGTAGGGTTGCGCCATCCACATGATGACTTTTCAACGCTGCCAAGGCTTCATCCCATTCCTGGGCGTAGCGCTGGTTTTCTTGTGCTTTGAAGATCTTGGAAACCCAATGCAGCAAAGATCCTTCATCGAAGCTTTGTACCACACTGTACGTCGCAGAGCTCCTCTCCCTTTCATGTCCCTGATCAATGTCCTGGATGTGCTGAATGTGCTGGCTATTGGTGCCCTCGTCAAAAACACTGCAGAAAAGGAGGTGGCCTCGGTCACCTCTACGTGGTATCTCCATTTGAGGGCTGCTAGCTGTCGAGGGCTTGCAGACAGAATCAAAAGAATAGCCGGGGTCACAGCAGCAGTATCTCTTCTCCTCAGGCAACCAGGGCCCATGACAGCTGTGCATGTTGGGGCCACAGGATTGCCACCAATTCGATCCATCGATAGGCGGTTCGTCCATTATGGTCATTTGCAGGCTACGGTTCAAAGTGATTAACGTGCTGTTTGAACGGAGGAACCTGCCAGTGACAACATTCTGCGTGGCATGTTGGGGAGCAACTTGTCCTAGTTGGACATCTTCCGCTTCCGGGGCAATGTCCACTGCAATAAAAAAGAAGACCACAGCAAGAATGATGCGTGGCAGCCACCTTACAAGCCCAGATCGCAGATTGCGCAGATTGTCTGGCATCTGCGGCATCGTAATGTCCATGGCAAGTGGGCGCGACACTGGAGCCGAAACTCTTTGCAGGAAAGCTCTGCAGCACTGGCTGGCCAAAACTTGGAACGAGGCATTGCGCTACACCGCTACACTCTTGTTATGCTTCTCGTGCCTTGCCAAAGGCCATGCAGGATCATCTCCTTAGTCATCAAGCCCGCTGTGAAACCGAAACGAAGAGATCAAGATGGCACATGATGGCACCAAATCTTCAACAACGCTGGAGCATGCCACAGAATATCAGAACGACAAAAGCATCGAAATGCTTGAATGTTCCATGAGCTGAAATTTCTGGCCAAACGGAGCCTGGCAAAGCACTCTTGCAATTCTAGAACAGGTGAAACACGGATTGCTCAAGCAAATAATCAAAAGGATGCAGCGCTCACCCCAATAAGTATAAGTTGCAAGGGTCTGAAGGGCAAATGCTGCACCCTTAGCTGCTGTAAGTTCAGGAAACTGCAGTACAGGAAAATGCCTCTGGTGGCGTTTCAGCACCCATGCATCCTTCTCCATGAACAGTTCAATGTCAAACCTTTCACTTTGTTTCGTTGGCGGTTCAATGCTACCACATGCAAGAAAAAGGGGGACAGAAACGAGAGAGGGAGAGCGAGCTTCCATGAGCTTCCCATAACTGATCCAAGAGTCATGCGCCCAAAGACCGCTGCAACCGTCTGCGCTGCGAGCAGCACTAGCTGCGTCACCAGGCCGCTCATGAAGCGAGCAGCTGAACGACCTGAGCCACACCAAATAGGATACAAATTTGGCAAAATGATGGACAAATGGATATCCAATGATATCCATCTCTTTTCCATAATACTGAAAGCACTTCTACAGAAATTGCAGTGAGGTGGACACTGTGCATGGCAGATTTGATTTTAGCATATTTTAGCATATTTTAGCCACTATTGAAGCCCTTGGAAAGTGAATTCGAAGAAGCGAACCATGTCGATTCGTATCAAACCTCAAACGATCAAACCTCAAACGATCATCGCAACAAGCTTTGGATATTTTGCAAACAGAAGCAAAGGCATCCCAGAACTCCCAAAACCCTCGTAGCACGATTTTGTCTGACAGCTCGGAAACTGGCTTGCTGTTGGGAATATTGGGCCACACAGGCCATGGCCACTGCTTGGCAGTCTTCAGCCTTCAGCCCTCTGCTCAGATGGCTTCAGCCAAACATGAGCTGTCTCAGCTTGCGCTGTAGCCAGGAGGGATTGTAGCGCTGAGGTACGTGATTCAAATGCGCACATGTCGAGACCGGCAGAAAAAGCTGACCTGGTGGCAGCACTGTGTCAAAGGCACTCGGCAAGGCAATCAGCGCTTGTGCTCCATGCTGTTGAGGTGCCTCAAATTGCATGATCCTCCCTCTAAACACTACACCTCACACACCCCTATAATACATTTTCTCACCTATTCAATGCAGCTCAAACATGAAGGAACTGCGGATCAAATCGCACCCACAGCGCGCTGGTGGTACTTTTGCTTTTGCTGTGAGGATTAACCACTCCTGCGTGGACTTATCGGTGTTGATTAAGAAAACGCCCGCTCGCATCTAGAATCTAGTGCCCCATTGCTGGCCCCTTCAAGCCGAGCAACCTGAGTCAAGGGGACCATGATCATCTCAACGCCTTCCGACTTCACAGCGATCAGTGTACAGTCTGGAGCCGCACTCACTTCCAGCGCTTCCTCTGCATGCCAGCACCCCAAGGGCTCTGCACAAAGCACTTTATGCACTTCCCTGTGTTCTACAGAACGTGGACATTGCCAGACATTGCCCAAATACAAGGGTTCCCTGTGTTATCTACCTACCTACCTACCCACCTACCTATCTCTGTCTGTCTGTCTGTCTGTCTGTCTGGCTATCTTTCTATCTTTCTATCGTTCTATCTATGCATCTATACATCTTTAGGTCCATACATCTATAATCATCTATATGTATGGATGTATGTAATGAAATGCAATTTTGTGTAATGCACATATCGTAGAGTCGTAGAGAAACCGTACTAAGACAGAACACCACAAATCGCAAGCTTGGAAGATCTTGGAAGCGTGGAACCAGCCGAGGTTCCAGTGGAGCATGCTGATGTACAGCCATTCGACCACGACTCAGGTGCAGGACTTCGCAACTGAGGTCTGGAACTTGGTCTTGTGGCCGATTCCTTAACGCCGTATGACAGGGCATTGGAGGCATCTTAGCTTCACAACTTGTTCTGATACTGGAGACATGAGAAACATTGAGAAACAAACACATAAGAAATATCTAGAAAGCCTAGCAACCGCAGGGCCAGCAACCTGCGAAAGGGCAAGGGATGATCAACCTACCTTGGACTGTTCTCGTCTGTCAAGCTTGGATCTGATATGAGCATCAGCATCGCATTTCTTTGCGTATGTAGTTTGGGCTGTTGTGGCAAATGTTCCACAGTTGGTTGTTCCACAGGTGGTTGCCACTTCTTCAAAGTGTCCCGTTCTGAAGTAAACATCCTGTTACATGGTGTTACTCGCAACCAGCTGTAGGAAGCTGTAGACCTATCTTGGCCAAGTGTTTCTACTGGCCCAAGTCTCCAACCTTGTGGTGTTGTACATAGGGGTGCTCTTTTGGATCTGGGTGCGAGCTGTGACCGTCCCCAAGTATTCAATTAGGAAAGCGCCACTGGGCTCGGTGTTGCCGCAGGTTGGGTGTGACATCACTCGCAGGCCACAAATGCCAGATTCTCCCAATCCTGCAGGGCTCGGG
Organism: Symbiodinium sp. clade C Y103; assembly: GCA_003297045.1. Classification (NCBI taxonomy): domain Eukaryota; class Dinophyceae; order Suessiales; family Symbiodiniaceae; genus Cladocopium; species Cladocopium sp. clade C. The sequence continues at coordinate 96,036 of BGPT01001055.1, forward strand.
CAAGGCAAACTGTATGCACAGAGGGACTGGGCTCAATAGCAAATCTACTTAAATGACATTTGCATGATTTTATATGATGCATTTGCTTTATTTGCTATATTTGCTTACAATCCAGGAGTGTCCAATATATCCAAATGATTCCATTGGTGATTTGAATGCTGAGATTCTGATCCAGCCCCACGTGCCACAAGGAGGCCGCCCAACCGGATGCGTTCCAAAGAACTTGCCAGAAAATAAGCCTCAGCAGGTTGGTAAACAGAAACATTATGTACATATTACTGTGTTCCAATATATTCCAATCCTAATCACTGGCTGTTCTGCTGGATATTGCATTACACCGCTTGCAACTGGCTGTTCTGCTGGATGACCAAGCAAATTGCAGCTCAGGATCCAAAAAGAATTGAGGACTGAGGCAGTCGTGATGGATTTGGCTTCAGATCCAAACACACAACCTGCCATACCGGAAACGGCACAATACTCTCATATATACCATCGTGAACTCTGCGATTGATCTTCTTGACTGGCCAATCATACGGAAACTGGGAATGTTTGAGTTCTAGTTCCATCTGCAAGTTCATTCCTTCACATAGCATTGTGACCGTCACAGGTGGGGTCTTTCCATACCAAGAGAAGGGCGAGATCAGCACAACCACCACAAGTCAAGGAAGAATGAAGGGTTCGTCGAAGACATGTCAAAACAATTCAAGTCAGATTTTGGAAGGCACATCTTTTGTTATTCAATAGCTCAAGTGGTTCAGTCTTTTTTCGCCCTGTCTGTCTCACGCAGCAAGCGCATCCAAGGGACTGATCCATGCAGTCCAGGAGTTTGATCAGATTCGATGATTTCCACAAGCCTCTGTCTGATAGCTTCGCCGCCATCTATAGGTATTCCCTGGGTCAAGCCCAGCTCGGGGATGTCAAAACAAAATGACAACAGGTCAGCGAATGCTCCATGCTGTCAGCGCAAATCTAAGTGTATCCAAGGCTCATCCCAGAAGAGAATGTGACTGTGATGACTGTGATGAATGTTGCTGTTGGCCAATGAATTTCCACACTCAACGGTCTCTAGAGTCTCTAGGAGTTGAAGTCGTCTGAGGACAGCGTTTGGACTTTCGCCAAGATGGAGGTCCTGATGGGACATGACAGAGTGCAAGCGGATGCAAGCGGCCAGCAAATAAATATAAATGAATAATGGAAGCGGGACTCTGGAGGTGTGCTCAAGACAGTGGCAAAAAGAAAAGAATCCGCCACGAGTAGGTGCCGCAGGAATAGAAAGAGAAAATACATGAATCATACAGTATCATTTTCATTTTGTTTACACTATGATCATCCAACAATCTACCAAACTTGCTTCTCTTCAAGCGTCGTACGTCTTGTCTTCGAGCTTGACCCGTGCCTGGTCACTTCAAAAGCATCACCGGTGTGAAGGCGACATTGGAATCATGTATATATATATATATATATCTGTGTGTGTGTGTTTAGATATGTCTCGATACGGGCCAGGCGAAACAATACGTCCGAAAGAAAGGGGCGCCCGATTGAACCTGAAACGTCAACATTGCATGGGCTATTCAGGCGTGCTGGATCCTCTTGCTGGACACAGTTGTATGATGTTTTATGTAATCCTGCATTGCCGACAGCCCTTCCAAAAGCAACTTTTCCCTGGCGAAGGTGCTGAAGTGATCTGATGTGGCTTGCCATCGATGTTGAAATCAATTGGGGTCGACTCTTTGAGGATCAAGATCACACCTGAATTGCACAATGAAGCCGGTAATCAAGCCGGTACAATGCCACAAGTTTGGGCAAAGCAGCAGAATGTACACAGAATGTTACTTGGGACATATTTTTGCAGCTGGTCTACTGATCTCTTTGCCGCTGAGGCTGAGCATGCTCAATCGCTCTCCTTGGATCGGTGACCAATATGACCGATGTGGAAGTTGCATGAAGTTACATGAAGTTGCATCATTAGGATCGCTTTGAAAGATTCAGTCCCGGGATGTCCCGGCCAAACAAAAGACGCAAAAGAAACGGGAATAGAGCTGCGGATCGCCTGATGAATGTGCGCAGCCAGCAATGCTCATGTCGTGGTTGCTGATCCCAACAACAGAACCCGACTGGGTCAGCTGGATGTGACCCAGGTTATCCCAGGTTATTGATCAGAAGAGTCTCGGTCGTTGTCCAATTGCCGCGATAGAAAAGCCAGGCTTTGAATTGAAACTGGTATGCCCGAAGCATTTGCTATTCGCTCTTTGAGGTCTGCCACCTCGCAATGACGACAACTGCGAGCTTGGCCTAGTTGGACTTGCTAAACTCTACTGCTGCTGGCACAAACAAATACATGCGTAAGATTGCTTCAGCAACGCCTTCATGGAGGCAGCGAGCATCTTACAGGACAGAAGAACGGATCTCCTACATTTTCCAACGCCGCAAAATTCCTGCTAGTTCTGCAAGCATGTGAGCTATCAGGTGCTATCAGCATTTTCTTCACTATCTAGTCATAGGGTCATCGCTGCACTAGTTGGACGTCTCAAGAGCTTTGATCAGTCTGCTTTTTGAAGCGAGACTCCGAGGCATCTCCAGGCAGTTTGACATTTGCAACAGTGCTACCGCTCAGTGCCAGAACTTCAATTTCCTTGACAGGCGCGAACACGAATCATCTGAAGCGACCAGCAAAACTCCCAATACATCATAATACATCAACACGGTCAACACGCTACACAAGGGCCGGTGAGAGGCTTGGCATTGGTGTCCTTCATACACCCAACCGCCCAAGTCCTTGCAAAGTTTGTGTTTGAAAGCTATTCCCCATGGAAACGCTCGCCGCGACCCCTGTCACGGCAAAGACCTTGCAAANNNCAAGGCTTGACCAAACTATCATGGTTCTATTCGTTTTTGATCGAATCCCATTGGAACGCCGGTTTCCAACGGGCCTTTTTCCGTGGGTACTGTTGACGCTCACAAGCAAAAACGCCAAGTAGGCCGTTTTCTAGTTTGTATGCTGCAGGATGGGTTCTGATAAAGGGGAACAAAACGAGGTCCAAAACGAGGTCAAAAC
>BGPT01001055.1:99569-180846 GCA_003297045.1 Symbiodinium sp. clade C Y103
CAAGACCCCAGTAGCTGCAGAACCCAACAGCAACCATCCCAAACACAATGAGAACGCAACTAGCAAGATCAAAGCACTATGCTAATAGTAAAACAATGACCTACCCCAAACGCAACCTAAACGCCGCATCGCCACGACTTCCACAAAAACCTTCCCCCAAGCTAATTTCAAGATTTTTGGGATTTCGCCACGACTTGGGCAGTTGGGTGTACCCCATAAGATGTGTTCAGATTCGTAGGCATTCCCACCTTGCCCTATTCGCATTACCGACAGCTGCCCAGGTTCCAAATGGTCATCGGACTGCGCCATTTCCCCAGTGTTGTCCAGGCTGGAGCCCAAATGCAACTGCAAGCAAAGTAAGCAATCCTGAATCCGATCCCTGTCAACTTCAAGCATCTTCAAGCTGTCAACTTCAGTTGCCATGGCTGTTTCATCCTCGTTAGTGCACAACCGAGCCCCGCACTGATCTGCAGGCAAAGCCTTGCTTGCTGCCCCAAAAGGGCCACAGCCCTTCTTGGGATCTTTCGATTTTTTCGGTTTTCGTCTTCCTTCGGGATATCGTTTTTTCGCGTCGCTGCTGTCACAGCCTGTTGCTGTTGAGGGGGGATCGGTGAGGGTTTTGAGATGTCTCAAGTGCGCAAACCACTGCTTTGACAGGAACAACCACCATCAACTACTAATGATCGCACAGTCAAGTTCCATCAAATTCCAACTTGTGCGAACGCAAAGCTCATCAAGCGAAGGACAAAGGGCGAATGGCGAACCCCCGACTGTCTGCTTTGGCTGACATGAAGGAGCGAATACATGCCACACCTCCTGTGTAAGGCTCTGAATGTAGTAGTAGTTGACCCTCATCAAAACATGGCAGACCTATGAGGAAAGCCAGACAGCCATGAAGTTTCACGGATACACATTAATCTCGACGGAAAGCTCATGATGCATCATTGCATCGCAGCTGAATGTCAAAAGTTAAACCGTTATCCAAGCCGGGCACAACTCCTTCATACGTGACTTCAGCATGTACTTGGAAGGTAATATGCGAATCAAGACCTTGGATTGTGGTAGGCTCACAATACCATCAGCCAAAACACGTCTCAGAAGATTATTGATCTATATAGTTAGAATATAGGTAAAAGCACTAAACGTCCGAACCATGTTTGTTGAGTTCCTCCGCCAAAAGCCTTTCACCCGAAGTCAGTCTGAGAAGAATCCCTGTTTCAGAGTGGCTGCTTTGAATCTTCTGATTGCCGAGTTGCCTCCAACCAGTTCCAACGCGTGTTGAACTGCAACGCCTATCAGGACCAACCCAAAGGATTCTCTTCTGGGAGAGATGGAGTGTCCATGTCCAATTTCGTATATGCTTCAGCTCAACTTCAGCATGCCTTTAGTCCAGGAAGCCAAGCCTCGTCGGGACTACAGCAAGCGATTAGCTCTCTTGCAGTGATCCCATCTGCCTTGGACGAGGGAAATCCATGGGAACGGGGAGTGACTCAACATGGGAACGGAATGGAACGGAGAGGGTTTGTTCTAGAGATTGGTGAAGAGTGAAGAGCTGAGCTCCAAACCCAAGGAACATGTGTGAGCTTCAAACAGTCCAAGTGATCGCCCGATCCTCATGTCATGTCAATTGGGTAGGGTTTTTTATCCTTGTCTTTCGATGACCAGTAACATACAACCTACGCAACTGCCTACGCCGAGCCTGTGCCATTGCATGAGGTAGCCTACGCGGGGTATGGTTTTTAATGGGGGCCTGCGCGAGCCTACTCGGTGTAGGCTTTGCCCACGCCGCCATGGAGTCTTCTTGTTTTCGATTGTGGCATAGGGCTTTGGAATCACAAACCACAAATATCACAACTGACCAAGGCAAAATGAATGAGTTCTAACTGTTGCCAACGAGTGTCTACACAAAGCCTACGCGGTGGGGGCTGAAACGAGCCTACCCCGATGCCTACGCAACCTAAGCTGTCTGCGTGGGAGCCTACGCCTGAGGCATGACATGTCTTGCGGAGTTCCAACTTTATCTATTTTTCTGCATCCAGAGGGGAGAAAAATAACGGTACATACTCAATTGGTTTCTTTTCGTTCAAGAAGGGCACGCGAACGAGGACTGGTGTTACAAGTTGCGACCCTGTCACTGCCAACTCCTGTCACTCAATGAGATGATTCACGATTCATGCCCAATCTGCGGGCCTGCGCTCGGAGTGCTGTCGGAAAGAAGTTGCACTTCGCGCATCTTGAGCTCCTGAGGGCACTGGGGAAGGAGAACGGTTCCGGACAAGCTGAAAACACCATGCAGTGTCCCTCCGAAAAGCTGACACGGCACCTCTGCCACCTGGTCGAAAAAGGGCCGCAGCACTCGCAGCTGTTGCGGCGTTAGCTCCTCAGCTCTTTTTCGCAATGTGTCAACAATTTGGAAACATTCCTAGCATGTCCTATAACATTTCACATCTCGAACTTTCTTACACATCTCCAATCTTGTTCCTCTTGCTGCAAGAGAGCAAAAAGGTTGCCCAAATCTCCGGGGTATGTGCTCGCTGCTGGGTATCCTGAAGCTCGCCTTGAGTATCAGGAAAAGAAACCCACGTCTTTCCATCTACCTCGCAGGAAGTGCTGGTTCCACTGATCAGGAGCCGAGAGTGTGAACGTTGCTGCATAGTTCTGCAACAGTCTCCCATGGACCCACATTGTGCCTGCGAAAGCAACACTCCTGCATTCTGAAGAAGTATCCGTTTGTCCTGAAACGACACATGAAGGCACAATGAATATTAAACCCATACAAGCCGGAGGCACCCCTGGCAAGTTGCAAAAAGTTTCAGTAGTCCTGCGCGAGGACAAAGCTACTGATACAAAGTTCAAACTATTTGACTATCCTTGACTAGACTGACCGTACCAAATCAGAGGTTGGGACACCCCTGCAGCTTGTTTCCTCTGAGATGTCGCCATCATTGACCACGGTGCGGAAAAGTTCTCGCATGCAAAGGATAGAAGCCTGACCCAACCTCACACAGTACCAAAGACTCTAGGAAGCACACCAAGCTCAATCAATGCTTGCAAGGCCTGAGCGTGTCAGTCCTTTATGGAAAGTGTTGGCATGTTGAATCGTACATTTGCTCCTTGGTTTGTCCAACTCCCTTGAAGATGAGTAAGGTAAAGCAATGTACAAATGGAGAGGGCTATACATACATATATATATATACACATATATATATACATGTATATGTATATATATATATACATACATGTGTGTGTAATACATGTACTGAATTGTTAAAGTGACTGTGAATATTGTTATTAAATGTGATTAATATTGTTTATCATTGCCAAGCTGGCTGAGATTGAGCCACGCATAGCCACGATCTCAGTCCGAGACCTTCGTCGCTTGCTGGGGCGTTCTGGGCGTTCCCCTTCTGCAGCCGGGCGCTTCCGCTCGCCGCTCTGCAGCGGCTCATCCATCGCACATCGGTGCAAACCCACCAGGGGTGCTAGCGACTGGTGCCCAGCCCTTCATATGCCGCAACCGTAACCATTATCACTTATCACCATTATATAACCATCCTCGTGTCCTTATCCTCAACATCCTCAACCAGCCTTACCCATCCTCAACCCCTCAACCATCCTTAAGCAGCTTGACATTTCTTTCCAACTCCCTGCAATGCTTTGCAATTCGATATGGGCCGTTTTCGGAGGTCCTCAATCAGGGGGAATCACCCATGGGTTTTAAATCCAACAGCGTGGTGACTGTGATGCACAGCAAGGCTACTGCTTCACGCTCTTTCAGGAAGCTTGGCTCCCAACAACAAGTCTTTTGTCTGATCTTTGCGAGCACTTTAGTAAATTTGTAGGGGCGGTTCTTCGGCCCTTGTGTTGCTCACTTGCATTTCTAGAGCCAACGCTTGAAGGCAGCACCACTTCCAACTCCGAAAAGCACATGCAAATGCACTAGCTAGCTGTACTCTGAGTGTTTGCACCCAGGCACCAGCAACATTTAGCAACTATGTCACTGCACGTCAGGCTATGTCAGGCTTCAGGTTTTGATCATGGTGGCACTGCTGCGCGCTCCCAGTACTTCACTTTAAGAGGCATTCTAACAAACAAGGACAGCCCATCAACCTTTCACAGTGAACATGTGCGATACATGAGGGATGGCAGCAGTAAGCATGTTCAGCACTTGGTTTTCCACTACCATCCACTACCAAGATTCCAGCCTTTGGAGCCTCTCCGTCAGGACACTATATTACACTGTCCTGCCTCATAGGTCAGAGTCATAGGCTCATGTGAACAAGCCCAACGGCTGCTGGCAGCACAAGTGCCTCAAACAATTCGTCCTGCTTCACGTCTAGAGAAAGGGCAATCATGCAAAGCCGAACCCAGGCAATCTAACATGTTTCTTGTACGGCTGGTTTGTCAGTATCGAAAGAATATTCATTGTACGAATGCAACTATCCACCGGTGACATTCTCCTGCATTCAATCTTCGGAAGACTACGGCTGGAATTCAAAGGTTACATCTCAGGATAGTCAATGCCTTTGGCCACGACGGTCATGGTCACTTGCAAAATAGATCTCCCCTCTAATTCCTTGAGGTCGCCGAGCATGAGAAATGCAACTGGGCCGTGGGCAGAATGATGGCGCCACCAGTTTTAGGTATCCAAGTTGCTCCTCTCTGGTTTTCTTCTGCATGTCTCCGCCATATTACCCAAATCTTGTTGCAGTATTGAACTTTGCTTTTTCCGGAACAATGCTCCAAGGAAATCATGTCAAGACACCTTGGTCATGAAGAAACACCCTGGTCACTGTGCTTTCTCTGAGGTTTGTAGTATCTTGCAGTTGTTTCACCTTCAGACGAGGTCTGTGGAAATTGTCGTGGACTTCCTGCTGACCTTCTTTTCCACCTGTGATCCAATCATCATATGGCAACAAGTGCCCGGAATCAACTGGCATTTGGGAGTCAGTCTATTCTGGCTTCGAAGAGTGCAGATGGAAGGTAAGCATTTTAAGCTTGATTTTGCCAATGACTTATGGTCAAAGATGGTCAAAGCCTCTGACACAAGATCCACGAGGATCAACAACAACATTCTGCACAATGTAGACAATGTAGACCAACTGGAAAAAAATGGTTTTGTTCAGGTCTTGCCGCAAGATCCACAACACGGGGGAATACAAGTTCTCGGCTACATTGACATACTCCTGCTGGCCCACTGTCCTTCTTATTAGCCCAGATTGGCCTTCTGTGGTTTCCTTATGTTTCCTTCTGGTCTGCTGCTTTTTTCCACGCTGGAATCACCAACATTGCTTCAGCCTACTGGCGAACCTGGAAAGGAATGGAGTCACCAAATTTGCAAGAATGTACAAAGTAGAATCGGAAAGTCTGCGCTGTGCGTGCCTTCGAATTGCACGTGAAAACGCCAAACTTATGAGATATTCACGTTCCGTTTTGAACGTGCAATCGACTCCATTGCAACAGTCTGGAACTAATCCTGAAATGCACCAGCTCCTCCATCTTTTGATAATGTCATTCAGCTCCTTTGAGTTTGAACGACCAAAGCTTGTCAGATCTTCGTTGGAAGAGGCCGCCACGTTCAAAGGTAGGCCACAGTTGTCAAAGCAAGCATGGGCAGCGCGGGTTCTTTCACGACAAGCTTCAAAAGTTATACCGTCCGACATCTTGATCAGGGCGCCACACATGTGCTGGCAACCAGCATGAAGTTTGACCATGCAATTGTTTCGCTCCATCCTCTGTGATCATCGTCGAATGTTCCTTTTGTGGAAATGATGCACGAACTTGCAAAGGAGGAGGGGCGGTAGGCAGCAAAACAGTTTAAACTAGTCTAAACAAATTGAAACTGGAAGTGACTATGGTGACTGGAACAAATGAGTTCAAGTTTTTGTGTTGCACATCTGGCACACCGAGCCTTGTTGGGTATACCGTACCAACGAAGTCAAAGTTGACACAAAGCTGCCGCAAACAAATCTGGCGACAAACGCATAGCCCATCGGGATTGATCTCATCCGCTCCCCGCAGTCTGCGTGGCAGAAAGGGCTTGGCGGAGAAGCTGCTGCAAAACGCTGGCCGCAAGCTTTGGCTGCCGATACATACCTTGCCGCATTATGCAGAGGTGCTGAAAAGAAAGCTTACAACATCATGACCGTGCAAGTGTTGCAGCCTCGCATAGCCTGGCAATGCCTAGCATAGCCTGAACATCCCAACATTGCTTTCCATATTACCACGTTTTGCCACTTCATTTCTGTAAGCCAGGACTCTAGCAGACCCTAGCAAACTCTGGCAGACTCTATCGGCTCTAGCAGACTCTAGCAGGCTCTAGCAGACTCTAGCAGACTCTAACAGGCTCTAGCAGACTCTACCAGACTCTAGCAGACTCTAGCAGGCTATAGCAAGCTCTAGCAGGCTCTAGCAGACTCTACCAGACTCTAGCAGACTCTAGCCGGCTCTAACAGGCTGTAGCAGGCTTTAGCAGACTCTAGCAGACTCTAGCAGACTCTAGCAGGCTCTAGCAAGCTCTAGCAGACTCTAGCAGGCTCTAGCAGGCTCTAACAGGCTCTACCAGACTGTAGCAGACTCTAGCAGACTCGAGCAGGCTCTAGCAGGCTCTAGCAGGCTCTAGCAGACTCTAGCCGGCTCTAGCAGACTCTAGCAGACTCTAGCAGGCTCTAGCAGACTCTACCAGACTCGGCTCTAGCAGGCTCTACCAGACTCTAGCAGGTTCTAGCATGAACGAACCTAGGAGACCAATGGAGACCAATGGAGACAATGGAGATCCTGGAAGCCAAGATTCTTAGCACTCCTTTGTTGTTGAGTCCTCTGGGCCGATGCTGTTCATCACTCACAGCGCGGTCAATAGGAATATCCGCGAACTGCCATAAAGATATTCCTGCAGCTTGGCCAAACAATATCTGGACTGTGACTGTGAGGCCATGCTGACTTTGGGCATGTTTGGGCTAGATTCAGATTGTGGAGCCTGAGGAAGCTCTCGTCTTCCCGGCTGAGCCAAGCTCCCGGTCCTGCAATGCCTGGATTTTGGATGACAGCCTCCAAATGCGTTTTCAGAAGCAAAGCCTGATATTCTTCAGTCCACTTTTGCTGTACTGCCCCACGAAAACCGTACAAGCCACCAGCACCAGCTTCCTCGCACAGAAAGCCAACCAAATTCCAACAAAGCTGCCGCATGGAATCGTGGGATAACAATGCCAGTGAATTTTCAACAGATTGCTACACAAGAATTGGTAAATGCCCATCACTTTCATTGGGCATTGGCTCCAAAAAGGTGCACCTGTCAGCCCTCAATGTGGACAATGGCTTTGCAACCCTGCACTCAATCTGCGGTCCGTAACAAGCATAGGCTTATCTGCTACGTGCACTGACCACTGCCGGACTTGTTCCCATACTCCAGGAATGCCGCGAACTTCCTGCAGAAGCACGGTACTAAACCTGTAAGACATCTCTAGACTATGTAAAATTTAGGACCGGTGTGATGAAGCTGACTGGCAATCCAGGTACAAACTTTGGGCTGATGAAGCACTCTTGCGCGAAATATACCAAGATGTTGACCATTTGGTCTTTTTTTGTGAGATCCTTGGGTGCTGCACATCGCTAGAGTTGGCTCAGTCCTCTTCATCGGCCAGCCGTGTTGTGGGATACCATGCTAGATAAAGATGGAAGGCATGCACATCCACGGCAGCTAGCTGCCTATCCTGCGTGCATGTCCGTGACCTCCACCCTGCCACAACCAATGCAGCACCCTTCAACAGGCTGGCCACAATCCAACATACAGTACGTGTATTATCATGCATCCATATATAGCATGAGAGAGAGAGAGAGAGACACACACACACACATGCAGAAAAAATAAAATGATACTATATCTCTATACCATGTATAATATATGTATATATGTATGTCATATGTTCAGGCACTGCAGTGCAAACTTTTCAATCATACTTTACTGTACTTCAGTCCCCAAGCATTCCAAGCATGCATCAGGTGCATAAGATGGACTCCATGTTCTGTTTCCCCTGATATATTGTGCACATTCCCTGCCCTTGAGTTTTGAATAGCTCCCGGCACCAAACATCAACAAGCTCGCTCCTCGCCAGCATGGTTGGATCCGTATCCAATAAGCCGAGTGTTGCCTGAATGCCTTGCAAGCAAGGATGGCGCTCATGCTGTGTTTCTTCTAACACCCTACCTCCAACCCTGAAAAGATTTGAAAAGTACTTGACAGCCGCTGACTACACATCAGTCTAGAGCATTCAGTGACTCGCATTGCTGAAAAAACATGCAAAAACCATACAGTATGTAGCATATTGCAGCGTCACGTTTTCAATGTTCCCCATAAAGCTCTTTGAAAGGCCAAACCCTGCCTCCGCAGTTGTTCAGCCATGGCATGGTACAGTGTTGTCGTTGGATCAGAGTCATCGAATGATTCCCCTTCGTTGAAAAAGCCAAAGATGATGACCTGATGGGCAAGAACCGAAATCTATCCACGGACCAGACCGAAGGGAACCAAGCAGTACAAGAGGACTGGTCCCAAACAGGAACCTTCCCAGCACATGCCGAAACATTCCACAGATATTCCTTGAAATTGAGGCAGCTGGAAAAAAATGAATCAAGACGGAACAATCTCGCTTGTAAATGCTTGTGCCAGCATCTTGTGCCTAGCATCCTTTTCAACAACTCCACCTTTCAATCATGCGCATCTGTCCACAGCAAATTCCTTTTGCAGCCGAGGTCGCACAGGGATGATTTGCGGAGGTGGTAGCTAGCTCTTGGGCCATGCCTCGCTGTCAGCAATGTGATTTGCTGGATGACTCTCTGTGTCCGATGGCTACAGCGGCTACAGCGGGGACAAATATCAACTGTTGAACACTTCATTGACGGGCGCATGTCCCGCCAAGCTGCGGAGGCTTTGCATCACGAACGTCGGATTAGCAAAGTCTGCCACAGTGTTTTGCCATCCAAGCACTTCCTTGGCAAGCGTGTTTCCTATGTGATGGCAGTAGAGAAGACTGGCTCTACTTCACCTGCCTCTGAGCACTTTGACCAAATCATGCCAAAACTGCACCAAGAATCCTCCCAGACCAACAGTCCATAAACATCACATAGATCCAGAAAACGTTGGTCTTGCGCGTAATGTGCTCCACGGACAAAATTGGCACCCAACTGAATCAGGAAGTGAACATCCGCAAGTAAAGCATCATAAGTCATCACCTCGGCAATACGGCTTGGCTTAGCAGGACCCTTCAGCAACCCATTTAAAGGACCAGAATGAGTTCACCATGCGGAAGCTCTTTCTTGCCAGGTGCGCAAACATAAAAGCTCAAGAGTTGTCTGGCCGTCCATATCATCAATCCTCTCCAGCGTTTGTGATGCGGTACATAAGAGATGTGGCTTTCCTTCTCCTTGTTTTCGCCTACGGCGAGGGTGGGGAGGGGTGGGGTGGGATGTGTAATAACGTTCTCTTGCATTTGCACCCTCAGATGATGCTAGGTTAGAGATGGGTGGCGGGTGGGGTGGATGCAATACCGCCTTTTTCTGGGTAAGTTGCACGCCACAATTCAACTTGCTGCCCGACTGTGAATGTTACGCTTCAGCTTGCTGACAGACTGTGAATGTTACCCTTCAAGTTGCTTGTTACGCTTGAACTTGCTGACCGTGAATGTTGCGCTTCAACTTGCTGACATACTTTGTATTTTCTCAAGTTGCACGCTACGCTCCAGCTGACTGATCAACTTTGTGTTACAGACAGGCCTGTGCATGATCGGTTGCGCCAAATGGTTTTGAGCTTTACGTGCACACACAATGCTGGTGGGGATATTTGGAAGGCGCTTGGCAAATTTTGCAAAAAAATGAGAAATGAAAAAAGCGAAAAGCGCACATGAGTCACTTTCCATCGTCATTCCATGGTGTTTGGTCTTTTTCCTGTGCTTGCCCCATTTCTGCGAATTCAGTTCTGTTATGTTATGTTATGTTATGTTATCTCTGAATTGGTCTACGCCACCGTTTTGGCAGGAGTACCTTGGATGCAAATACCAAATTCCCCCGGATCGTTGACCATGCCATAGCCTTGTTTTCTCTCTGGCAAAGTTCTTATCGGTTCAAACTTTGGAGGTTCTTTAGCAACAAGCTAACCACCGAGAAGGCCGGTCACTGCCTTGACTCAAGCGAAAGGGTGGTTGCATGCATTGAACAAGATTGCTCACCGCAAGCCATTCTGAAAGAAACAGAAACAAATCCTTTGGTCATCTTTGGTTACTGAAAGCCTCATGTGGTGCGTATCACACTCTGGAAAGTTTCTCTGCCGAAGCGCAGGTGAGTCCAGCAAGTCATGGCGGTTGAATCCGAGAAGTTTCAACGGGACCCCGTTCAACAAGATGTCGCTTCCCCGGGTTTCCACCACTCGGAGCCCAAAACGCACCACTACACAGTCAAGGATAAGACTTCTTCCATAATTTGTCCTGAGTAGACAGGGCAAAAAAACGAGCACAACCAGAAAGAACAAAGAATCAAACAAGAACTAAACAGAATCAGAAATCAGCAAATTTACCGGACTGGAATGCGCAAAGCTCCCTCTGCAGAGAGCTTGTCCTTTTCACCTTTTCAACAAAGAGTTTTAAAAAAGCATCTGCAGCACGAGTACCTTCAAAGTCAGGAATTCTGATATGTCAATGTGACTGTGGCTTGAGGAACCTTTGGAAGTGAGGGATCCCCCCGTGATCGTCTGTTCATCGGCGGGCACCCATTTCCCCTGGAGATCAAAACTCAGATTTGCTGCCCATGCTGCTCAGCATCAAATCTTTCGCTGTCATGGCAACTTTCAGATGACGCAAGTGAGGCGTGCTGGGAGACCAAGGCTGCGCACCTGCCCGGATCTCTGAGGAAATGACTCAGCACCGAAGTGAATTTCTCTGCGTGTTTGTAAAAATATTACACAGTCCCTTTTGCAAGCCGTTGCCGCACCTGGAACTTCCACATTGGCAAGGTGACGTTCAGCTGCACTAATCAGCGGCCACTCTTGTGCTTTTGTGCAGTCACCGGAGTCTCCAAATTCATAGTGATAGCTCAATCCTGCAACGCAGCAAACTAAGTCAACGTGAAGATACACCTATGTTGCACCAGGAGGAGGGTGCGAGTGGAGACAAATACATATTTACAGTTAAAGTTCAAAGACACTTGGACATGCTGATCAAGAACTCTCATTTGATCTGTCACAACTCCGTTCTTGGAGACAATCGACTTTCAAGATGATGAGCCTTCGACACGTTCACAAAAGAAGAGGGCTAAGGGGGCTGGCCACATATTAGAATGCTGGCACTTGGACCGGCTGGATGGAAAGTGACACAGTAACCTTGGTAGAAACCTTGGTAACCTTGGCAGAAGCCACGCGACAACACCACAGGACGACAGCCCGGGTGCAAAGCACAACAATAACCCTTGCTCTGTCGCAGCGCCAGACCTCAGGCCCTTCCATCTGAGCAAACGATGAAACATCATATATTGCCATTGTACCAGTATTGCCATGTTGAGAATCACAACCTTTTTTCTTTATAGCCCGGGACCGCCACTGAGCCACTGTAGGCAAAAGCAGCCACGAGTCCATAGCTGGAAAAGGAACGCATGTAAACCACTGTTTCAGAACAAGTTGCATGGAAAGATATGGCTGACGGAGAAAGGCTTGAATGACGAAAAGCATGTTTATTGGCTGGGAAGAGCAAGACCATTTGGAGGTGACTAGAGGTTCCCCAGGTTCCTATTTCAAACATATTGAGGTGGCCACCAGGTGGTTGCATGTCAAGGCTGCATTCTTCCCGGCCTTCGTGCTTCTCTGCTAAAGTCGATACTAGCAACTGGACCTCGACTGTCGTCAGTGACCGTGGACTAACCTCGGCCAACTCTGACTTCAAGATGCCATCACGAGCCATTTGAAATGCATTACATAAATCTGTGTTGTTACTGTAACCTTGCGTTACGGTGCCTCAAATGCCACAATACCTCAGCGCAGTTCCTGCCCCCAAATGCAAACGAACAAAAATGATGCAAACCACTGCTGAATGAACTGCAGGTGACCTGCACGGAAGTGAGAAACAGCGGAGCGCTCGAAGGAAGCTCGTGAAACCTTCAGTCTCATCCCGCGGGACAGACTACAGATCTTGGCCCAAGACCAGATGGAACTGCTTTCTTGACTAGAAAACAGATGCATAAAAATGGTTGCAAGATAGGACCCATCAGATCTGGCCAGCTCTCTCTCGACGGAAGAACTGAACGCTCCGGCTTTGACTGGTTCTTACCTCCAAAACCCAAAATCACCGAAGAAATGAAACGTATTTATGTAGGAATCGATCAGATATGATAAATATTGATAAAATTTGATAAATAATATATAACTGGCGCAAACTGGTTTGTAGTCGAGTTACTGCACTGGTCTCAGTAAGCCTCCAGCCTGGTACCAGTCGTACTTCGGCTGGTGCACCGGATGGGTCCTGGGCTCGGACCAGAAAAGCGCCACAATACACAACCGCAACGCCGCAACGCGACTCATAAATGAGATATCTTTATAGACATGTCATAGGTGTCTGCATACTATGTATATAAACATGTCATGTTTATATGTGTATATGTATAAATATATATATATATATATGTGATTATGTGTGTGTGTGCGCGTGTTTATATCACATCAGCAGATCAGCGGACAAGTGTTGGCATGGGTATGGCCTTGGTGTTCAGCAAATATGTTTGAATCAAACCCAACTATGTAACGTGTGTGCATGTTTGAATAAATGTGTACACACATACCGTCAGATACATCTATTTACATATAGAGATGGTAGAGAATCCTCATATAAAGAAGATCAAGAAGGAATAGAAACATAGATGTAAGAGATTGTAAGAGACTGTCACAGAGACCTTTTCCGTCTTTTCAAATTTAGCAAAGCTTAGCAAAGCCCGCACTCTGGAAGATTGGAAGTCTGATGGGCCACACCTCTCATTCTCACGAACATCAAGTCTCTCATAGTTGAAGCGATTGTCAGCAAGCACCAAAACCTCTCGCACTGGGCTTTCGTCATGCCTGGCCGGGACCACTACCTCGAATGGTGATAGGCCAGAATGATCTTCAATAACCTGGACTGGCCCCGTGCTGAAATGCAGGACCCTGAATCATCAACAGAATGCAAAAAAGATAAACATCTTAATACAGGTTTCTATATAGAATCATATTATTTTTTAAAGTATATCTATAGTATTCTACAGTTATATAGATAGATATATAGATATATATGTATAACAGTATATGTTGTATGTGCATGCACAGAAGAAATCAGAAAAGAAGTGTCCAACAAGTGATAGAGCGCAGAACTGTTGCCCGAGCAGCAGTTCCATCCACCAGCACGATGCACCGAAAGGTGCAAGCACCGAAGATCAAAACGCCCGCTGCCCCCGGTCGTGTTTCGACAAAAGTGCGATACAGAGCGGCGCCGCGGCGATTTCTCATGTGGTCAGGGCCACAGCAAAAGTCGAATGGTGCCTCAAATTTGTCAACGGCCAAAGTTCTCGTGAAGTCAAGACGTCACAAAATGTTCAGACTGCAGAATAGCCAGCCCGAATTTGAGAAAGGAATGGCATGTCACGGACACCCCGCACCTCGGAATTCTCATCATAGGTCCATACAGTTTCCAAGCGGCGCTGGTCTCCCCAACACTTTCCCTCACCACGATGGCCCAAAGAGCGATCACAACAATGCTGGCAAGTGAAGGCATCCGGGAAGCAGTCACAATTTGGCACGTCTGGTCGCAGATCAAAAGCATCTGGCACAGACACCTACCAGGTTTAAAAGCTGTTCACCTCATGTGGTGAATCATTTCACTGCAGGTCTCAGAATTCCAATGACGTCCACTAATACTAATAGTCCAATAATTAATATTCATATTGACCTTTGAAGTCAGAAGTTTTTCTCAAACTCACCCCTCCTGGCGTTGGCTTCTACGGCCTTTACAGCTTCTACAGCTTCTACATTGCAGTTGAAAATGTTGAAGCTTCGATCAGTTCGATCTGTTCGATCAAAATCGCTCTGGGCAGTCGGCCTGGCTCCAGGATTCGGCTTCCACGGCACTGAGCTGAGCTTCGATCGAGTCGATCGAGTCGATCGAAATGTCACCCAAAAAGGCGAAATCCCAGGAACCGTTCAACACGAAGACTCGACGTCCCAAGAAATGCCTCAATGAACTGAACCAAGAAATGCCTCTGCATCACATCCTAGTGGACGACTGGGATGAACACACTAAACGAACCATCATGGACTTGTTGGGACAGTTGCGTTCGTTAAATTCAGCTGTTTGGGACTGTACACTATGACAAGCCGAAGCACGGGTAGCTCAAAGGGGTGCTTTCGGACCAAGCAGAACATCGCAGGACAGGCAAAGCCCAAAAGATCCACATGACGCATAACTTGATTGCGCACTGTCTGCAGGGAACATGTTGCGCAAGACCTGTGCATGAATCAAGGAGGAACATGGCATCTGTATTGGAGCTGAAGGCTGAAGATCTAAACGCTGCCAGAATCACCACCTCATAGGTACACTGAACAAAAGAAAACAAGCGAACAATAAATTATGGTGAATCATCGTGCCTCCTAAGTCGGGGCCGTTGGTTGCAAACCAAATCACCGTTGTTTGGGGGCATTGAGCAGCACGGTGTTGATGCAACAAGAGTTTCACTGTTGATGGGGCTCATTTTGCGGTACGAAATTGTGCGATGTGGGTGAAACCTCTAAGTCACACTATCATGGTCTGGGCATAGTCTGGGCGATTCTCGCTCAGCCTTGTTGCCAAATTCTCGCCACTGCGTAGGGTGACACAAGCCATCGGCTCCTTCAATTCGAAGAAGTCCCAACATGTCCCGCCTATGCCTAAGGGGCCCATGCAGCTTTCTTTATGGGCCCTATGCAACCCATGCGTTTTCCATATTCAAATGGAAGGACATTTGGCCACTGTGATTCTGTGGCGCATAGTAGGCAGGACCTGGTGCACGAGGAGAAAACTTTGAAAAGCGTTGAGTCTTGGAGACAAGTGTGCTCAAACCTGCCGCTCCTGGATTCGCTTTCGTCAATGACTCCATAGACGGCATGGCTGGCATATAATCTGTCGGCCCGGGCAAGGTATCTCTCCATCTTCGAGGCCGATGTGAGTTTCCAATTTGGAAGGAGCTATGACCACGAGCGCTGAAATTTTTCTTCCCCTTTACAACATCCAGTTGCGGGTAATACTGGCCGGGGCCAGGAGAAGTGCTTCGTTCTCGCTCTTTTTCTGGTCCTTTCAATAAGTCATTGCCTTTTCGAAATTGCGCCGCCTCTGTATCGAAAGGCTCGGTCACTAAGTGCTTTGGGCTTGGCCTTTCTGTGCTTCTCATCCTCTCCTCGGCATCGACCTGATTCGGTTGACAGGAAACACTTGCATATTTAGCATCGTATTCAAGATATTCAAACCAGAATCAGGATAAGACTGACGTCCACCCGGAAAATCTGCGCCAGTTCCCCGTCAACTTGCAGCAGTTTAAGGAAGATGCGTTTCAATGCCTCACCTGTCCAAACAAACTGTGGTGGATGCGACAAATTATTGCCGCCCCGCCTGATCATACTGCCCTGGCCCCGGGACATTCAGATGAATGTTGTCTTGCAGAGTGTTGCGAGGACTGCTTCCAAACACAGCAGCCCCAGCTGATCTTCCTTCGCTTTGTCTTGGCCACTCAACTACTAGCATTGTCCTGGGTGCTATTCTTTAGAAAAAACATGAAAAAACAAGGAAAACGTTCACCAAGAGCACCATGAAGGGTCCAAGCGTGGATCACCAAACACAATTCAGAGGTCACTCATTGTCGAAAGCATTGGAGAACGAAAACGTATGCAGGGGGAAGGTGTGATAAAACGGAAAAGTAAAGGGAGCAAAGGTTGGTTGAGTTGGGTGGAGTGATCGCATTGAATCGGGTAAAGATGGGTAGAGTATCTAGTTAGTAGTTGTGGGCTGGATGGAGTGAGGCGGATGGAGTGCACTGGGTGCAGTGGGTTGGCAGCAACTGGAGTGAGGGTGGAGTGGGTTTGATGAAGTGAATTCGGCCGAGTGAATTGGGAGGAATGAGCTGGATGGAGTATTTATATGGGTCGAGGTCTTTCTGGGTCACACTTCTTGGTCTATGCGAGCCCAGGTTGGCCAGGGCCGCCCCCCACATCCCTTCCTAAAGCAAGAAGCAATTCCAGCTAGCTACCGTTAGCTTTGGTGAATCGCATCCCACCTAGCAGAAGTAAGGGCGACTTTAGCTTGTAGACGCCCCTACCCAGCGGAGAAAAAACGAAGATAGGAAAACTGACGAGACCAGGATGACCAGGATGTGCTGTGTCTTACAACACATGGATACAGGAAAATACAAGGCAGCTGAAGGCCAGCGCCAAGATGCCAGAAGGTACCAGGGCAGTGCCCAAATAGCTTCCTGGACCTGGCTCTGCTTCTGCAAAATATTTTGCAGGATTCCCTGCACCAGGTAGGGCAAACGATGCACTTGGGGAAGAATCCCTTACATCCAAGGCAGTCACGGCGGTTGCATAGGTTCCAGGACCGGGCGGCACGTAGCCATGGGCCTTCGATGGATGTGGCAGTCGCGGAGTGCGTGAGGCGAAGGGACCTTGCAAAGCTTTCGAGGAGCGAAGGTAAAAATTTGTGAAATGGATATGCAGGCTGGACTTGATATCCACTGTAAACGCCGTAAACTTTGGTCCGACCTGTAAACGTGAATGAAATCTATCTAAATCTACGTGCTCAACATGCACATAACATGCCAACCTACACATGTATCCATACATCCATCATCATATATCCAAAATAGCTGTATATCAAAAACACGTCTTTCTCCGAGCAAAACAAACTTATCACATTACAGTAACGCTTTGAAAAACTGCCCCCGAAACATTCTAGTACTTTTTGGATAGTTTTCTGATACGTTGGGGTGTGCATTATGAATCATTTTTTGGTAGCTTGATGTAGCTTGACCGTCCTTGACGCATCTACATTTTGAACACATCATGCACCTCTTCCGCGCATAGGCTCGGGAGGTCCTCCATCTAGAGGCTCGTCACTTGTGTACAGTCCTGGGCCTGGGGTCAACTCTGCTCTGGGTGTTGGAAATCGAGGTGCGTTGCACGTAAATCCTTTCTGTTCGCGATTATTTCCGTACCTTGCCACAAAGAAATACGAAAAACCGGCAGCAGAATAGCTGGGCAATGTCATCCCACGACCCCACGATGGTATTGTTCACAAAAATTGGTGGGCAAATCAGCAAAACTTCTGAAACAAAATGCTTGGCACAAAATGGTCTGGTACTTGGTTGGTACACTGCTGGGCGTTGGCGGATCCACGTCCTTGATGAAGGTCGGCGTTCGCTTTTTCACAACGCCTCCGTTTCCGCGACCAATGGCTCTATAGTTCACCTTGCAATTTGCGGAGAAACCAGTAGCAAGTAGCTGTTCAATGGAGGAAAGCGAGTTCAATTTGAGTTTGGACACACAAAATCTGCGGTGACATACCCCGCCTTTCTGGGTGCGTCTTCTGGGAAACCAGGACCACGGACTGCCAAAGCGCTCGGCATGGCTGGACCCCCCCATGGTCGAAACACCTTGAGTAGCAAAGCCTCCAGGAAGTTAGGTTCAGGTGTGAAGAAAGAAGTGGACATGGGATGGTTGACACAGAAACCAGAAAGTAGTTGATGACCTCATGCAACCTCATGCAATCTCATATGTTCCCAAGTTAGGTTCTGCAAAGCAGTCCTAGCAGCATCTAGAACCCAAGAGCACAGATTTTCATGTTGGTTCTATGCTGACTCTTCATCGGAGACAAGCCACCAACACATTTGGGCAAATGCTTCCGTCACAAGCACATCCCCACACGAAGTGAAACTTGAAACGGTTCCACTTCCAGCGAAGTTGTGTCCAAAAAGGTCTCCTCTCAAGCTTAAGGGCCCAACTGGAGAACAAAACAATCATTTTTTCTTCACTTTCTTTGAACACCTTCGAACTGTGGGTGATGATGGGCCCTTCAGGAGCTATACTACACTCGTCCGCTCCACTGTTGTCGTGGCAGCCTTGTACCGGCATGCAATTGCGCTATCAGTGCCGCTTAGGGCACCGCTCATTTCGCTCTGAATTTCAATGTGACCATCGAAAACCTGCTCCTGCAATGACAAAAGGCTGTTCGTGTGGTTCACTCACATCATGCTGTCAGAGTTCGAATGCATTGGAGGCACAGCGGAAAGGTAGTATGTTTACTCAGTTCACTCTACCACGCTGGCTCCCTGGTTCCCAGTCTTCCTGTTTCTTTTTATCCTGTGCACTGTGCTCCTACTCCCCTCTCTCACCATCGCACACAAGAGCTCGCGGTTCTAGATAAGGGCAGTTCACTAGCATGTGACACTAACAGCCTCGGTCAAAAAAGAAGAAGAGAGTAACAATTGGCTTGATCAGCATTTCTTCCCCAAGAGAACACCAGGAGCAATTACTTGCAGTAGGTACTAGGTATTACTTGGAGGGATTGGCGATCATTGTAGTTGATATTGTGTTAGAAAATTGAAGTGCCGCACCCAACAAATTGGACGCTTAAAAATGGCCATAGTGAAAATTCATGAAAATTCTAAAGCTGCAGCAAATCTCCTGGTGGAGAGTTTCATGCGCGACGTGAATCGAGACTTCATCAGCACCCCGTTTTGTTACTCGGTAGATCTTGTCTGCTACCTGCCCAAAGAAAGAAGTGCGGAAGCTCGACATCACACAATGACAATTGCGGGATAACATCCTCGCCAGCAGTTGCATCTCGGCAATCAGCTCATCCTCCTTCATTATAAATACATTTTGTAGGTAGGTTGGATTGGATTAGATTCCACTAGATTGGATTAGATTGTATAATTTGGATTCATGAAGATTTAAATTTAGGTTTAGATTAAGATTGAAGATGAGATGAAATGAGATGTTCGATTAAATTATATATGATGGTTACATCATTGTATGGATTAGATAGAGAGACAATAGGTAGACGGTGATACATGGATAGATTCTGATAAACAGATAGATAGATAGATAGATAGATAGATAGATAGATAGATAGATAGATTCCAAAACAGAATCAGAAACAACCACAACGAAATTGTATAGATAGATAAAATTAGATTACAGAGAAAGACGCTTGGTGTGCCTCCAAGCCGTCCGGTGTAATGCCTGAGACGATGCAAGTCCGAGGTCGCCGCGAGAGAAAGCTTGAAGAGTCCTCCCGTTGGTGCGTTTCCAAATGTTCCACTGAAAGCTTGAATCCACTCAGGATATTTGTGCAATACCCCTGGGCGTTTCCAATTCATCCATGCACGATTGCTGAAAGCAATCTTTACAAGTACATAGTTCGGCGTTCATTCACACAAAGTTGAAACAAAATTGAAACGTAGGGCACGTTCGCTAAAGGAACTGGTGAGACTAGTCTGTTTGCTTGCTGCCAGGATGAGACTCAGGCCTTGTTGTCTTTTTACTTCAGGTTCCAAGAAGTCATCTGCACTGAGAACAAAGATGGTTGTTTGGCCGTTCATGCGCTCACTTGTTCAAACATGGAAGCCTGGTCTCACCAAAGGCCCCATCCCGTCCTGTGCAATGCCACGGCGAACAACCTTGGTTTCAAACTTGTCACGCTTGAATCAATTGAAGGCTGCAATTCCAAGAGGAGCCTGATCTTCATGCCAGGTCTTGGACTAAAAACCCTCAAGCCTGCTTGCCTCGAACCTGATACAAACACAGTGGCAAGAAGTCAATGCTGCAACCTGTATCAAAGTGATAAAGCGCGATGAAACCGAATGCTGTCCAGTGTCGAAGTCTTTGAGGACAGTTGAGATCTTCTTGACCGATCGTTTGTCCAGGCCCAAGAAGGGCCTCTTCCAAAAACTGCTGATGAAACCATTCCAAGGATACCCCATGGACCATGGACCTCCAATGGATAATGAAAAGGAAGCCTGGGCCCACTGTCGGAACAAACCAGTGCCTAGGGCCTATAGTATAATATAACTATTTTGGTCAGCAAATTCCGTTTCGGATTGTCGGTCTTTCGTTCAATTTAGCGCATGTGAAACCCCCTGCAAGGATGCACACGTTCTTTTCATCAGTTGGTGTCTGTTTAGCAGCAGAAGCCTTTCACCATAAATCATTCCACAAATTTCTCTTTATTTTTGCAAACGTATATGAATGTCTTGTGGCAGGCAGAAACAGATTTCCAGGACGACTGACACATCTACTATGTACCGACTTGAGTACTTGCGGCGCACCGTGCAGCATGATAAGGTTTGCCCATCGTCGTGCCAAGCGTGTTGAATTTTGCACTTCTTGCAACCCGATTGTGTCTCCAGTTGAAGTAACTCCTGACCCTCCCAGCCCTTGCAGAATTGAGTATCATTGCTCCGGAGGTATTTATGCATATGTGGGCAATCAACAGCATTGATCTTAAAAAATCTAGGAGACTTTGTTTCCTCAACACTGGTTCCATATTCTAGGCATCTGTAGCCTTCTGACAGAACTGGGGTGGAAAACGGTGCTGGGCCAATGGCCCTGCCAGCCACACCCCTTGCCTGTGGATGACCAGCCTTGGTGACTGAGCATGCTATTATTCCCTCCGCCGGGTCACTTGTGGCTTGAAGTTTGGGAATCATTGTCGGGGAACAAGCGTATGACCATCCAACATCACTTGCAAGCCATTCGGATTTGCCTGAAAATTGTTTGTGTCACATATTTGACGTGAATCCAGCAGGGCACGAAAGATTCAGAACATGCAGCCAGGCCACACATCAGGATTTGTGATAATCTGACAGCCGAAAAATGTTTGGCGAAATGAAGTAAAATTGGACATGCAATGAAACATGGGAAAACCTCTGGCGCCTTTACTCTTGCATGATCTTGCATGGATACTATTTTGTTTGGGCCGCTCTGGTTAGTGATTGCAGTACTGTATCCGTCATCAAGGCCCCCACTGCCCTGGCCAAAGAAAGTTTCCTTAGGCCACATGCAGGCACCGATGGCAACCAAGTGAATTCGATTTCAGCAAACTTGTTTCTCCCGGTTTCTCACATGCTTACAAATGGCATCAAGTGAGTCAGGATCAGTCTTGAAAGGGCAGGATAGGGCAGGTGGGGTGCAGATGCATTGCTCTCAAAAAAAAGTTAAGGCTCTGCTTTTCTGATGCAGAACATGCGCGATCCCATTCCAACACGTCATTCTGCTCGATCAAGTCCATAACGTCCTGTCCGCGCTTCCATATCTTTCATACCAAGGATACCTTTTGCAGAAACTCTCATTGATCCAGGTGGGTTGAATTTGGGGAACCGGGAATGGTTGCCCAACATTTGGGTAATTTTCAGCAAATCTGTTTGACCAAATCCGTCGACAAGTTACAAATAGCATGCACAATGTGCGTTTCCAACGCGCTTTATTTAGCTTGAGCGCTCGCTGTATGAAATGCGACATGGGTTGGATCATAAGACTTCATCCACTTCGTCCATCTATGTGAAAGTCACCCCAGAAGAGAAATCTCGTCAGCTTTCTGTCGCTCTTCTGTCACTCTTGTCTCCCACCTTGGGCATCTCCAGGAGCTTGCAAATCAAACGGACACGCTCCTCAGACCTGAGTGATCTGAGTGATCAGAGCGTAGAATGGATGTGTTACTGTTGCTGTCTGTTACTGATTTTCCTCAATTTCCAAAGGTAACCTTCTCGTCGAGTCTCGCTGCAAATCAACTCTCATTTCAGGTTGCTTCAACATCATTTTTGGACCAACAATTGCGCAAAACGATTGCAGCTCTTGCTCTGAACTTTCGTCCGTTCAAAGCGGCTCTAGAGGTAGCACCCCAACATACCACAACATCGTTGCCGACAGGGCAACGCAGCACAAATACAGTTCAGGGATGTTAAGGGGATCATGAGAAAAGACAACTTGAACCCCTGAGGCCTCGGCCCATCTGGATCACCTGGCGCAACGCCAAAGCACAAGTTCTCCATCAGCCTCAGCGGAGTTGTGCTGCACATCTCAATGGTCCATGAGCTTTTCCCCCGTCTTTGAACACGCGGACACGCACACCAAAAAAAAACGCACACAATGCTGTTGACACTGTCCCCAACACCTTTACATAAACCAGGACTTCAAGGAAATTCACATTCAGGGCACCTTCCACTTCACACTGTCAGAAAAGAAAAAGAAAACAACAAAAGGAGTCTTCAGAACTGTAGGATTTTCTGGAGATCTCAGGAGTCTGGAACGCATGTTTTTGCAGGGGTGGGTGGGGTTTCTCGATTTTTTTAACCTGGGATTTTTTCTCTTTTTTGGGGTGACTTTTTATGATTTGTTTGGCTTTCGGAACATCCTCCTTAATTGCGCACCAATTCATGGCAGTCCTTGAGGGGAATCGTCACATTTTGCTGTGCATATGTGTTTCTGCGTGTTTCACTCTGGATATCGTCATTGCAGCAGAGTTTCATTTTCTGACAAGATGTGCCCCTTCATTCACAGCAGTTTGTGTTTTTCTATAGGAGGGCAACACTTGCCCGCTCGACTTTTCATAGTACAATATTTACGAGACTAAGATTGCAGTGTTTCCTGATGGGAAAAGCAGTCGCGAGAGAACATGTCCATCACAGAAAAGAAGTCCACAAGGAACAATGCTATTCTGTTCTGGAATATTGCCTAATATTGCAGTGTTTCAACGAAGACAAAAGACATCTGTTTTGATGACGTGGCACTTCTTGTTTCACTTTCTGCCTTTAAGGATCATTTTTTTGCCAAGAAAACAACAGTTTATGATAAGGAAAGTTCGACCTTATCTTTGAAGACTTCTCGCACGTTCTCATGTGAATCCAGAAATGGCGCATCGTTTCTCCGATGAATTGTCGCACTATGCTGCCATATGTACTAGATGAGGTGTCCATGGGCTTGATTCTTGACCATTCGCACCAAAGAGTGATGATATGTACGATATTGTGATGTGGCTGCTCCTACCTCTGCACGTGTTTGGTCAAAATTTAATTTCCCTTTACAACATTGCCCTCCTCAGGATGGTGAATTGTTTGCATTGAACCGCGCACACGTCTCCTTCGAGAAATGCTCTTTCCAAAGGGAAGCATGCGTTCCACGGAAGTTGTGCCTTTTCTTATTGGAAGCTTTGCATTTGGCAAATTAAAGTCCTGCTGGCTCGAAGAGGAACACGGCCCAGATTTCATGGAATGTGTCCAAACTCCTCAAGCTCGAAACTATTTACCTTCTGCGCAACTAGTGCAAGTCCTTTTTCTTAAACCTCATAAAAGCAGCTATACATTTTCTTGCTAAGAAAGCGTGTGTGTGTGTGTGTGAGTGATTGTTTGTGTGTGTGTGATTGTGTGCCTGTGTGTGGGTGGGTCGCTGGCTGGGTGGATGTTCTTTTGCGAGAATGGTGAGGCAAAAAGAGATACACATTTACCATCATTTAAGCAAAAAAAAAAAAAAAAAACTGATTTAGAAGTCTCAAGGTGCGTTGGATCATAAAAAACATGTTCGGCCAACATGTACTGCCATGTCATCCTCTCTCATCCATAAAATACCATGGTTCCACAAAAGCGTCCAGCCCTTCACTTTTCAAACGAGTCACGTTCCAGGGAAGAACTTTGGGTCGTTGACAATATGCAAGACTCGAAGATGTGAAGGAATGAACATACTGTCCTCGATGAAAGGGGCAAACAAACATACTGCATTGACAGGCAATTTCATACTTGATGGCGCATTGGCATGTGCGTCTCAAACTAAATCTGGGACTACTCTAACCAAAAGGCAAAAGAATAGAAAACAAAACATACATGAAAACTTGCTTGGCTTTGCTGACGAGTAGACAAAATTGTCGGGAAGGATTGCCCCACCAAGAGATCGCAAACGCGTTGCTTTGCCGCAGTTCACTTGCCCTACAAGAGCCACATACCTCATCTGGGCCAGCCCATGTAAGGTGAAAATCACCAAAAAGGCCAAATTCCATGCCAACGATTCCTCCGTCCCAAAAGCTTGTCCCCTTTTTTTGCCCAGATGCGTCCCCTGATCCACCACTATCCTGCCTTTGCACTGCACTTGTATTTGATTCAATGAGGTAGGTCCTGGAACCCAATGTCAGCAACCAAGAACCAGAAACATCTGAAACTTGGCGCGACAGCGGACAAGTGAAGCTGTTCAGATCGTTCAGTGTCAGTTCAAGTAGTTGCGCATAGTGTGTGGTATACTTTACACATGAATCAAGCCTTTCAATCACAACACCAGTCCTGCGCGAAGATTCCGCAAAATATAGGTAACACTGGGGTCCTCCAACCTTGCAAAAAGTAAGGACGTTGACTTTCAACTAATATGCGAAGGCTGCTTGCGCTACATAGCTTCAAAAGGTCTCTTACAGCCTTGGTATTGTTCAGCCAAGAGGCGTGATCGGTAGCAAATCCATGCGAACCTGAGCGAAGCACTTCGCTATGAACACAGCATCATTGGATGCCCTGGCGTGGGCTATTTTTGCCTCTGTCCAGCCCCTCCAGTGATCAACCAGTGATGAACCAAGCAACATCGTCTGCTCGCTTCTTCACAACCCGTTCCCGCATGTAAGCAGTGGCCTCTCGTAAGTGATCCCTTAGGAGGCATGGGATCAGGACGGCATGAGCAAGGCTCATTGCTGAGCCTCGTGGTGGAAAAGCCGCCCAAAAAAGGTGATGTGCACATATTATCCAGTTGAAGCTGGAAAGGTAAGACTATAAAACTGCAGAATGATACAGAAATCAAGATGAATCTGATGAATCTAAGGTAAGTTCTACCTGTGCCTAGTGACGAAGGAATCAAAAAAGACATCAGAAACTGCAAAGGATGTCCGTGATTTCTACAAGGAGATTGCCACCTTTCCGACACTTGGCGGAGCAAGAGCAAGATAGAGCAAGTATGAAAGCAGCGGCTAGTGAAACCACCCTCCAATGAAGCGCTGGGCATACGGTCGAAGCACAGCCCAAAAGCACCCCCCCATGGCCAGGTTTGCACGTGCTTTGTGCTCGATTAAGTATGGAAGCTGTAGCAAGTTCCCGAGCGAACAACACTTTGCATCCTGCAATCTCAATAATTTTGATACAAAGGCATTGTGTTTGTATTGAGGAGCGACTGACTCAACAGATTTGACAATCTTTGACATTTCTTCGCAAGAGCCATTCTTTTCAATCAAATGCTTTTGAACATGATGGAAGCTGAAGGGTCATGACTCATTTCGTTTGAGATGGGGTGTGTACCGTTTCAATTGAGAGAACAACTGAACAACCTAATCAACGTAGGAATTTTCAGTTACTAACTCTACTTAATGTTTGTTGGCTCTAGAATCCAGAAGCAGGTTTAGCCCAACCAGCTGTTTGCAATTCAGTTGCTGCATTTTCTTCCTTTCGTGGAGGTCGGTGGGCAGATTCAACAGCTCCTGAAAACAAATGCATAGCAATGCACAGGACCTTTGCTTCAGAGTCAACACCCGGATCAAGACCATCACTTCTATGGTTCTTGCATGTTTTTGTGTACACTGTGTACACCTGTCTCACATTGCCAGAGTCATGTCATGCCATATCGAGTTGCACTGACTTTGCCTGCATAAGGGGATGGTGGCTTATGCCGCACCCCTGCCTCATTGCCATGGGCAAGACCAAACTCTTCAGCCTACTGCAACCATTCTGCAACCAAGCTTCCACCATCCGGTACATTGCCGGCGCGATCATCCTTGGATCAATTGGATAGATCCGAAACAAGTCAGTCGTGACTTGCTGCCAGTGTGCCGCATATCTGGAGGAATCTGGAGGATTTTTCTTGCGGCCAAGACTGAAAAAAAGATTGATGCCAAAGACGTACTCAGTTCCACATTTGCATATGGGTGTCGATAAACAGTATATAGCATTATATATATACATATAGGAATACTACTGAACAGGGTGCGCAAAAAAAAAAAGTACTGTACAGTAACAACAATTTCTCGAGTTGAAAACACACAATAGCCCAAGCATGCAGTGTGCAGCACAATTTCAATTTCATCTTGACATGGAGGAGTCGCTTGATGCCACTTTGATCCACTTTGGATCACAAAGATGTTGCAAACAATTTTCACACTCTGCCTGCTCGCAGCTTCAGGACATGAAGGTTTCCTCATGCAAAACGAGGGGCTGAATTTCGACAAAAATGTCGTAGATTTGGTTGGTGACCTCCTCCATGGTTTGGAAGATCTGAATGTCACACCTTATTTCGAAGCTTTACAGAGGATACAGTAGTTGGACCCTGTGACTACACCCGCCGGCATTAAACTGTGTTGTGGACAGCACCCTTGAACCCATCTAAGCGGATCATGCAACACCTTGCAGTGCAAGGGCTCAGACCAAGCAAACTCCATTTTGGCATTTGATTCTACAATAGGCTGCGCTTCATTGCTTCATTGCCTCAAATACCGTTGGGGAGAGGCTTCCTGACAACCTTCCGGTTCACGATGTTAGCTCTCTCGGAAGCCAAGCTGCAAGAAAAGTCCCAGCGAAAGGTTGCCAGAAATGACCTCCAGCCCAGCGAAGCCAAACCTGAGTGCACGCGCTGCAAAGAAGCGCTCAAGATGACATCCATTCTGCCAAAATGCTGGATCCTTGTGCCTACCCCCTTCTTAAGAAATCCTTCTAAGTCTGGGTCACACTATATACTATGTACCCTGAGAACTCCGAGCTTAAACTCCGAGCTCAAGCAGCCAAGAGTCCAAAAAGTGATCAACAACTCGCTGAGCCATTTGCAGAAGGAGCGATTGTTAAACGTCAGCTGTCCTTTCAGGGAACTCTGGGCACTCTGTCATGAATTAATGTGCCCGCGGTATGTCTGATGCATCACTCACGACAACTGCTTTGGTAGATCAACGTCTGATCCGCAGTGCTCTTGAACACCTCAATCTTGACATGTCTTGACACTCTTGCCCATCATTGATCTAGATTGACAATGACAAGGGCAGATCAAACAATGCTCCGACACATCGAGCTGTTTCGAGCCTACGTGTCGTGTCGCGGTGCGAAATGCCTTGACATGCTGCTCAAACCTTAGATGTGCCCACACGCCCTCACGTGCTCACATAACATGATCTCAGATTTCACTTTGGACTGCGGGGCAACATCGAACTGTTCAACGCTAGTTCATGGGAAGTGTCTGATCTACTACTGCGCCGCGCTTGTTGAAGTCTGAGACCAGGCGGAAATTTTTGACCTCAACTATGGAGCTATGGGGCACTGCCAGAAGAAACAAAAGGCAGCCGATGTCTGCCCTCAACCCCAAGAATCCCAAGACATATTTGTGTTGTGTTGATTTGTCAAACTAAACGCATCCACATTCCCAGCCAGGGGGTTGTCTCGAAGGTTGAAACTCAAAGAGCCACCGTACTTCCTCTTTCTTGCTGAGTTGCCGCGTGCTCGACTTCGCTCACCTCAGTGTAGATCGATTTCACATGGAAAAAACCATTGGATTGAATGCATTTCTTGTTGAGTTTCAAGTAACTTCTATTTTTTGATGGATTCTTGTCCGGTAGTGTGCAGCAGGGTGTGTGGAATCTCAGTGCGGGTTCCCCTCCAGTTTATTCATGTTAAGACTCTCAAACTCTCAAACCATCCTGTTACTATGCACCTTCCATGGCAAGGCTTTCATAGCAAGGGCTGTAGTATTTGTAGAATGTTGCGAACAAAATCTCATCAGTTCGGTAAAACAAAGTTTCTTAGCGGCTTAGTGAGGCTTAGTGTGTGCCGGCTGCCTCGGAAGAAGGTAGCTGCAGGTAGCTGCTGGATGCGGCTGAAGACCTCTGTGGCCCCCCACCGTCTTTGCCTTCGCCAGCGACTCTTCTTCCAGCACCTGACCGTTGAGTCAAAGAGACTGAGCAGGTTCAGTGCCACAAGCGGAGATCAGCAGAATGCCACTCATTATAACAAATATTGACAAATATGATTTGACAATTTCATACTCTTGGAGTCTTTGTGACCGTGCCTTCTTTGTGGCACCGCTTCTGCAGTACAAGAAGAGAAACAGGACCTGAGGAAAAGCACTCTAAATCGGCTAGAATAGCAATCATTCAAGAAAGCAAATTCACTCTGGCAGCAAACTCCAATAATTTTGACGCAAATCACCCCGTCCCTTTCTAATCATGAGCGAGGTGCCAAAGGCAGCAGCAGAACTATCGAGATAGCAGAGGGTCGAAAGGGCTTGCTGAAGGCGTAGGGCGCTGTGATTTGAAAGATCACTAGCACTGCCTGGGTGTGCAGGTGCAAGCCACGGTGTCAGCATTGCTCATTTGCATCACCATCTTGCTGTGGCGAAAGCCGGTCAGCAAACCCGTCAATGTTCTGCAACTATGCTAGCAAGGCTCCAAATTGCCGAATGCGCTGAACCTTGGCTTTCGTTGGGCTCCACCAGGATCGCGCAGTTTCTTTTAGAGGATTGAAGCGTCAGCTAAGTCTTGTGTCCGCAAGCACAATGAAGAATAGTCACAAAGCATGACAAAGCAAATATATAGATGCAAGAGATATTTCAAGAGAGCACAGGGCACGCAACCTCGTACTCAATCCAGTTCTCTTGACTTTCGATCAATGACAAAGAGCACAAGCACTGATACACATCCAACGAAAACAGTCGTACAGAAAAGTGCACTTCTTGGAGATCCAAGACAGGTCAATGCCATATATGTAAACCCATTTGCTTGGGAACACCATGGAAAGAACACCAGGCAAAGTGCAACCCGTGTTACAATCTGATGACTCCTCTGTAGCCGTCCTCATGACAAATGCAGGGCCGAACCACAAAGGAACCTTTCACTTCGTCCCCTCGCAGCTTAAACACACTTGACCAAAATCGACAAGAAGCAAACGAGGCAAAAGTTAAAAAAGTTGAAAAAAAGGGGCTCCTGGCCTTTGCCAGTGCGCTGGAATCTTGATGAAATGCCACAGAGATGACAGCAGGATCAGCTATAGTCTGCGCTGCACTACTATAGTTCCTCAGCTCTGCAAGATGTCTGGGAGCAAGATGTCTGGGAGCCCGGGACTACAGCGTAGGCTGTAAACAAACGGTGTTGTGCTGGGAATTGTGCAAACAAACAATTGTGAAAGGATAGCAGCCAACTCTGAAACACGCAAAAGTGGACAGCACTTAAACAATAGTATATGCCGTATATACAAAGCACTAGAGCAGCTGGTAGGGGTGATAGATCCCAACACCAAGGCTCAAATAGCGCCGCAGCAAGCCAGATTGAAGCCAGGTGATGGTTGTGCTGGTAATGCCCCAGCTCAGGCTAAAATAGTCCAATACATAGAGAATTCCAAAGGGCACAATCCTCGGAATTCATCAACTTAGAAACTCTCGGTGAGTGCAAGTAGCAAAATCAGCGTCCACACTTTGGATCGCTCCCACCGTGCTTGCAAAATTGTGATGCAGAGCCAAAGAAGTCTCCCCAAGGATTCCCGACTGCAATTCAAACATACGCACAAAAGCCTTTCCTGGCACAACATGCTTTCTTCGACAGTCAATCATATCAAGACCTAATCAGCCCGAACCATGTCAAAAAACCTCGTCAACTTAAACAAAAAACAAACCACATCACAAAGCCCCCAGCAGCCATCCCAGCCCCATTCCAGCCCCATTCCAGCCGCATTCCAGCCCCATTCCAGCCCCATTGCAGCCAGCCCCATTGCAGCCAGCCCCATTGCCAGCATGACGTCACAAGTCAAATCGTCCTGCCCAGTTTGCCCAGACACAAGGCCGCCATATAAAAATATAAAGACTCCTCGCGATCATGGAAAAACCTGGCCAGTGTGCAGGAGTCACTCTGGCATACTGGCTCAAAGAAGGCTCAAAGAACCCCCAAACCCGCCATGAAAACAAAATACATTTCCACAAATCTAGTTTTTGGCTGAATTTGGTGGGGATTGGATCAACTGTTCGAGTGTCGTCTCCGTGTTAAGCTCAGATACCACAAGCTTGACTCAGGCACATCAGTCCTGAGCCACATCCCCACGTTGCCATACCAGATTGTCTGAATTTGTTCATGCGATTCTTTCTGTGAAGAGTCAATGCAGAGTCACAAGTTGTTGATTCTGTCAAGAAGAAAAAGGCTGCGATTGCTCGCACCGTCGGCTAAGACTGTAGAATTCAAATGAAGAAAGGAACGGTACAGAAATGCAACAAAAGCAAAATAGAAATGCGACAAATGCAAAATGCTTCTTGAATTCATTTCAACAGTTCACAATAGAGAAACTAAAAGTGCTTGGCTGTTGGTTTGGAAGCCTTGCTTCTCCTCTGGCTCTGTCTTCGGTGTTTGGTGTATGCATGAACTTCTGAATGTTCCAGAACAAGTGGCACGAGGATCCTGTCCAAGAGGTACACCCTTAAAAAGAGAAGCCTCAGCATCCGCACATAGCCACAGTATTTCACTTGGCCAAGAGAATGCTGGCTGAAGCACCCAGGTTGACACAAGGTAGAGAGGAGATTTATCTACTGACTGGTATCAGGCTCCAATCAGGAAAGAAACACAGCGTTGGATCTATAGATGGGATTGAATAGGGTCTTTGCAGGAATGCTCTGAAAACCGCCAGGCATTTTGAATCATGTTGAGCTCTAAATCGTCCTTGACCTTGCAATCTTCACCCAAGCCAAAGAGCAGCAGCTTGTACAAATGTTTGCAAGCTTCCAGCGTGAGTTGCTTCCAGGTGCCCTGCCTGGCAGCACGAAACGATCCTACCGACATCAAGTGCTTTTGAGGAAAAAAACTATTTGATGATGTTTGATGATGTTTGGCAGGAAGTCTAGGAACATCCCCGGGGAAATTGCACACACATCAGTTCATTCAACAAAACCCATCAAAACCCATGAAATAAGAAGGCGAAAAACATGGCTCTCCTTGGTTTCCTTACCCCCATTTTGGTCTGAACCTCAGCCCGAGTCAATGGCGAAATGTTGAGGAAACAGTGTGGCCACACCTCACTCTTGCATTGCACGTGTAATTTAGCAAGCAGAATTCTTTGACCTCAGATGTCATGCCAGATGGCTCTCACCAGAAATTCCCGGTCCTCGTTTCGAAGCTGGAACATGCAAGCAACAATAAATTGGATTAAGTATAATTAGATTAAATGGGTTGTATCCTATGCCTATGCTTTAGAAACCTTTTGATGCCCGCGACTCTTGAAGATATATCCAACAATTTCTGCCAAGACCTGCTCAACAAAACTTCTGGCATTGTGCTAGATACCTTCCCACATTCTGCTAACCATTGGTCCAAGGGGCAAGTGTGAAAATTGGAAGGTTCATTTTTGCCTGGCCAATGTGCATGCAGCAGGCTTCTTTTAGGGAATGCCTTTCGCACTCCAAACATCCCAAAGTTCAGGCTGCTTTGTGACAGGCAATCAACCCAACCCAAGAACGCCAAGGCCAGAAAGTCTCAGGGTCTGGATCGCCCATTTGATTGCAAGGGTAATGGTTGAAATTGCTACACATCCGTGGTGTGCCATGAAACTTAAGGCCCTAGCCGGTGCCAAACCTCAACAGAAACATGCCAGCTGCTTTTTCCAGATGCTCCTAGTATCCAGGGACCAAAACGACTGAAACACATTGAAGCTTCTGTGCAGTTGATCAGTGGCCTTAGCTGGTCAGATTTTGGTTTGATATTTTCAAGAAGTCTACAGGTCATCCAGTAACTCATGCGGGCGACCCTGTCTGGGAGTTGTGGGCTCCGTTGCAGTCACGTACAACTCATGCCAAAGACTGCTGTATGAACCAACTGGATGATCCTAATGATATAAAGATCCGAATTGTGCCGCAACAGTTTTCACATCTGTGTTGCAACTCCCGTGCAGGAAAGCTCATGAAACATGGCGCCTCACTGGAGGTCAGTTCAAGTGGATTCGAAATGCGAAGCGAGTTTGAAGGAAATTGATCTTTGTCGACAACCTGCGCCCAAAGAAGCGACTATGCCAATGCTTCACCATGTCTGGGTACAAAGCTAGAAGCGACTATCAATCAATAAACTGACGAGTTTGGGTTCTACCTGATAGTGTTTCTTAGTGCTGCTGTGCCTTCACTCTTGTTTTGCTTCCGTAGTGTCCAAGTCTTGCGTTCCTGGGACGGAGGAATGGCTGAAACATGCCACGCACAAGTTCCTGATCCTTCGTCTCTTCGGCCTAGCAAATCCAAAAGAAAAACGTTCCATGCTCGGCGTGTAAAACCAGTGAAATCACAAATGGTGTTTTCAGAGGGAATTGTTAAAGACATATGACATAAGTCTATCCGTGTGTGTTGTGTGTGCCATCTGAATAAATGTAAAACTTCTGCAGGGGGCCATTCCACCTTCTACCAGGGAATGGCCAACGAAGAGCCTGGTAGAAAGGTGCTGCAACGTACCTGCACGACTGTGGTGGCGCGCCTGGGCGCATATAAGTCGCAGTTGGTGGCCACCATAGTCACATAGTCCTACAGTACATATATTATATATATATATATGTGTGTGTGTGTACATGTCATTCCTGTCAGGATAGTTGAGCTGTTTTGCGCGTCCGATGTGTTCCAACTACCCAATTCGCAATGACCGTTCTGAGCACGTGTGTTACTCATGTGGATTCCGTAATGGTGGCATGAGCCCTTCGGCGAATACCTTTCTCGGTAAACTGCCGGAACCTTCGACTTGACGACTGTAGTGACGTTTTTTCAATGCAGTAACAGTAATTCACTTAACTTTCGCCCATCGGTCGAGTCTCTGTTGAACTACTGGCCGCTGTACCTGGCCTCACCTTTTTTTTTGGATGTCAAACGTCAGTGCGTTAAACTGCTTGGCCGCTGTGCTGGGTTTCATCACCTTAGCTTGGAAGACTTGCATTTTTTCAGCTTTGCTTGAGCGACTGCCGAGTCACACAGCAACATGAGGATGAAGGCAAAAGGACGTGCTTTACAGGTGTGGTCTACTTCTCTTTTAGTGTCTCTGGCGAGGTATAGTTTTGCACCAGTTCGAAGGGTTGAATGCTTAAGTTAAATTGAATGCCGAAGGCCTTGAGCCTTATCACGACCTTTGCATGTCACGCAGGGGAATGCAATTTCCACTACCTAGTCTCCCATTGGTCCCCTATCTCATGTGTGCTCCCGGGTGTCAGGTCAGGTTGGGGTCCTGCGCGTGCCGAGGTAGGTGTGGCTCTTGCCATGTCATGTAGGTTGTGTTAGGCGCTTCCGTCCGCCCCCCGCCCTCTGGTTTGGTTTTGGTCCGTCGTCCGTCCGCTTTTTCTTTTCCCTTGCCTTTTCAGGGTTTGCCCGGTCTGGGCTAGGTGTGTTGGCGTTGGTGTGTTGGCGTTGGTGTTTTCTCTCTCCTCCTCACTTCTTTTGCGTTCCCCGTCTCGTGTTCCGGTTAAGTAGCTGTCCATCTCATGTTCATCTTCATCTCATTGTCATTTCATCTCATCGTTGCTGCTATAGCCCCGCTGCAATGGGCGCGTGCGTGTGTACCATCTGAATAGATGTAAACTTCTGCAGGGGGCCATTCCAACCTGCAGCACTGTGCTGGTGCACCTGGGCGCATATAAGTCGCAGCTGGTGGCCACCATAGTCATGTCATTCCTGTCAGGATAATCGAGCTGTTTTTGCACGTCAGATGCATTCCAACTACCCAATTCGCAATGACCGTTCTGAGCAAGTGTGTGTGTGTGTGTGTTCTATTTATTCATTTATATTTCTTTGTTTTTTGTTTCTTTGTTTCTTTGTTTCTTTGTTTGTTTGTTTGCTTGCTTGCTTGCTTGCTTGCTTGCTTGCTTGCTTGTTTGTTTGTTTGTTTGTTTGTTTTTGGTTTGTTTGTTTGTTTTTGGTTTGTTTGTTTGTGTGTGTGTGTGTGTTTGCTTGGTTGTTTGCTTGCTTGCTTGCTTGTTTGTTTCTTGTTTCTGTGTTTGTTTCTTTGTTTGTTTCTTTGTTTTACAGTTTTACGCGCCGTTAAAAAGGTGTGATTTCGCTAATGCTGGTGGGCCACACTGCAGAGTCTGCCATAAGTTCCACCTGAAAATCTAGGATCGCACTCCAGGAATCGTTGCTCAGCAGTTTTACCTGAGCGTGCGGAAGTCTGTTGGTTGACACATGAACATGTCCTTTGCTCTGAAAAACCTGCATGCTACACTACATGGCATCGAGCGATTTGGTCTGGAAATTGTTGCACATGGTAGTCATAGACCTGCAAACAAATGGGCCAGGAGATACCCTCGATATCTAGTCAGCTTCGCATTTCCCTCAAGCCGAGCTGAAGAAAGGCTTTGGCTATGTCCCTTGTGCACACTTTCCGCAGTCCCTCAGGGACAGGTGTAAGTTACCATAGCTCTGTGCTGATACTGCATGTTCGAAAACGACCGAACTTCCCCCACCCCGAAGCATGCCCACCCTCGCGAGGGACTGAAGTCAAAGCCCAACTTCTTGGGGGGAAGCTAGGCCAATGCAAAAGCAGAGTGGTTTATTGCGGTCAACGTATCGACCACTCGCCTATTGAACAAGCTTGTTGCTGCCTGAGACGCTGAGATCTGCTCCACTCCATCTCCAACACCAAAGTAGACAGTGCCACTGGCCTGCTCGTATGTCTCACCTGCCTTGTCAGATCTTGTCAGCATGGGGGTGGCATCTGCTTTTCCTACAATTTCAGGCTTATGAAACACCCTTTCACCGCGTGAACAGGCGCAACGAACTGCAACCTTCGACATGGATAGATTCCCCCCTACAGACTGTGAATGCCAGGATCGCCCATGGGATGTTTTGAAGGACTTCGAATCAATTTCTCATGTTCAGAAAGAGATTGGCAGTGTCTTGAAGGTGGCGGTGGGCTTCTTAGAATCTTTGATTAAATACAGATGGGGAACTCCTCCTGCAATCAGATCTAGGAAACCAACAAACGAATTACCTTGACCACAAAGCCATGATTACACTTGCAAATCTTCAAACCTTGGCATACGACAATTGGAAAGGGTGGAACGACATGTGTTCTGGACCATAGTTTCAACTTCATTGCTGCCTATGTGTGGAAACAAATTGTGCTATGAATGCAACTTCCCCTTGGCATCTTCAAGGCCAGGCCAACCTCGGCCCATATCCTGTTCTGCGCCCTGAGGCCCAAACCTTTCCAGCTCCATCCTGCGTGTTTTCCAGGCAAGGCCCAAACCCAACCATTCCAACCACTAACCACTATTGAAAACACTTATCGTGCGTTACACCGTTACACCTTGTGTTTACACCTTCTGTTGCCTTGTCGTATCTTGCTGCCCAACTTTTTGATCTTGGCCTTGGTTCTCCAGCTCACCTGTGAGGGCCGCGACTGGTCTCCTGAAGCTGTCGAGGCTGAAGTGGCATAGCAACAACAGTTCATCAATTCAAAACAACGAAAAAAAACAGGAACGCATCATGACATTTTGAATATTTTGACAAGAACAACGCAGCATCCAAACTCTGAATCGCCCTAGGGCACTCCTAGTCGGATGACGTCCAACTGAGCAACGCCCTCCTCTTCGTCAGCTACATAAACGTATGCAGAAAACCTCCGCTTTCAAGCGTCGGATCATCTTGAAAACTGTAAGCACTTTGGACCCCTTTGCTAGGCTATGCCAAGACAATGCTATACAAAAACGGGTTTTAATAGTTTTTGTATATCTCTCTTTCACACTTCAATGATCTCGTCGGAGGATGGGACGCCAAGCAGCCAGCGCAGGTCAAAAGCAGAGAGTAAAGAAAGGATCTTTTGATGGGAAGTGGAATGTGACTATAGTCCAGTCACGAAACATAAAGCCGCAGGGGAAACGAAATTATTTTCCGTCCAACCGCTTCCCCACCAAACCACCACCACTCTCTATACTATAGCTTGGGAAAGGTGGACACTTTGGACAATGTATTGATCAGTATAGGCTATAGGCTTACAACATCTTACACCTGCAGTTGCAAAACCAGTGCATTGCCTGGCACAGAATTCGCGGCAACTACACACTTACTCGCTGAATAAAGGAAGCCAAAGCCCTTTGCCGGGATACAGTGCTAAATTCGGAACCAAATCATCTTGAGGTAAGAAGTACTACTGTAATTACGCAGTTATGCTATGTTATGCTTGGGCCTTCGCAGACATTATGAAAAATATGAACCAAAAAATCACATGCAATCTCATGTTTTGCTGGCTGGGGATTTGTGTCCACTCAGAAAGAGTCAGCTGGAACAGCATTTACACC
Source organism: Symbiodinium sp. clade C Y103 (assembly GCA_003297045.1). Taxonomy (NCBI): domain Eukaryota; class Dinophyceae; order Suessiales; family Symbiodiniaceae; genus Cladocopium; species Cladocopium sp. clade C. The sequence goes on from BGPT01001055.1 coordinate 135,873, forward strand.
ATCCATGAACAAAATGCCCATTCGAAGGCTCAAGTCCGGGTAAAGTCACGGACCTGACTTCGTTGACAACTGCCCTCGGGGCAAATATCTCAAATCAACGATCATTGATCATGGCCATCGACCATAGCCGTCGATGCCATCGACCATGGCTACCGATCAGTGACCATCCTGTTGCTCCCCTCGCTCCCACATCTCCCACATGCTCCCGCCAGGTTGCTGCACCATGGGCACGGAGATTTTGGCAGGTGCTTCCTCTGCCTTCGTCTCATCTTTGGGAGACGGGACTGGGAAGTCTCCGGATGGGCTTGGCCGGCTGGCAGTTGGAGACCTCGGCAAAGCGTCAAGGAGACGTCAAGCTCAGTGGCAGGTGGTGTCGGAGTGGCCATGACATAACTGTCAAAACCGAAAACAGGATGGTTTCAGCCACTTCGGAGAAAATTGTTTGGTTTTGCGGTAGTCAAGGTGATTCTCTCTCTGCACAATTTTCATCTTAAGGAGTCTGGAGTGAGTGGACTGGACTGAGCTGCGAGCTTTTCCATGTGTTGTGCATTCACATTGGAAGTCTCAGCTGATTTTTCTCGCAAGTTTTTCTCATATTCCTCAGGTGCTTCAAGTCCAGCCCAAGCCAATGCAGTTTCCGAGCCTCCTGCGAAAAAGTCTTGTCAAACTACAAATCCAAATGCCAAACTATCATTTTAAAGCTGCTGGAAATCAAAGCTTCCATCGAAACCCTGACTTGTCAGCCAAGGCACCTGAACACGTTCAAGGATGTAGGGGCGGTCTGAGAACAATTTGCCCAAAATCTCAAAAACCTGCAAAATCACCGGACATTGCTTCGGCTGTATTCAATCTGAAGTTCAACAATCTGAAGTTCAAATGATCAACTACTACCTAGCACAAACTTGGCATAAACTAGTACGATCGAAGGCTTGGGAGAATCTCTGGCAAAGCGGAGGTGGCTTCATACCAATGAAAGCAAATGCGCCATCATCCCACAAGAAAATACAGTATGTCGATGGAAGATCAGAATATCAATGTACGCCACAATGCACACGCACACAATGCACACAACTTCCACAAAGCCTCCATGTCTGAGGCATTCTTCAGCCACTCAAAGACCGAATGTTCATCCTCGGCTCATGTGAGATGATGTGTTGAATGATGTGCCATAGATTGCAACGATTTCTTCTGGCTGGCCTCCGGACATCTGACATCTGGTGACATCTCCTGACATGCCGAGGCCGTGACCCAGCAAAAGCTCTGCGGGTCTGCGCCCTGACGCAAAAGCGGCTCACTGCCTGCACGAAGCCAACGCATCAACGTGTCAACGCTATGTCATGTCATGTCTCATATCCATCCAATTCAATCCATACCGTTCCATATCAGAATCTATCAAGGAATCAAGGACAAGAATCTTCCAGAACGTCCAATACCACTTTTGGCGCCCTCGGTGGCTTCGATCATTTATGCTGAACTTTCCCCGCAGGGCACATCTACTTAAAGAGTGAGGGTGTGGCTCAATGGCGAGTACTGTGGCGAGTAGCGTCGTGTTCATGGCATGTGTTGAACTTGGCGTGGGGATGTGCCACTGCGTGTTGCCAGCCTTCAAGCAGCTGGTATGCTGGAGCCGGCATGGCAGGGGATGCAGAGGTGGAAAAATGCTAAACTGCCATTGAACTGCCCCTGTCGATGTGAACTCAAACGGTGCACTGGCAGCCCCAACCGCTTGCTGAGGACTCAGTCTTAGCCAAGCGTTCCTGTGAAATTGCCAAAGCTATCCAAAGCTCACTTGTCCCGTTGAGTGTCTCCTAGGTGAACTGACAACGGCCAAATCAAGCCTTGACACCCATTGCCACGCTAAAAAGGCCCAGGCGGAGTCCACGTACGTTTCTAAACTTTCTATAGTTCTGCCACTCACCAGTGTTCCCAAAGAAAAATGTCGGACAAGAAAGTCTGCGGTCTATCTAACTTACAGTAGTCGTCACGCGTCACGCTGTCTGCCATGGTCTATCCATAGAACAAGCACCACTTGCAGATACAAAGTTGAATTTCCTCAATCCACTGCAATCAATTCTTTTGACATCAACTAGCTGGTGCGACTAGCCTGGCAGGGAAGGAACATCCTTGGAATTCTTTCAGGCAAATGGGAAAAGCCCCAGCATAGGTCAGTGAGACAGGAAGGCTTAAGCGCCCGTGCGTTAGCCAAATGCGTCAGCCGAAAGATCGCTTCTCCGCTGTTTCACATTCCCTTCGGGAGCGCGAAAGCAGCACAGTGAGCCCTTTGCTTTGCTGGTATGCTCAGCTGGATCCTGGACTCACAATGACAAGGGGGTTCTGGTCGGACAAATTCAAACGTTCCAAAACTGCTCAGAACATGCGGCTCAACAACTTGTTGCAACAAGTGTCTAGAACTTCTTCAGAACTTGCAGTCTAGTTGTGTCTAGACCATGTGCTTTTCTTGCATCTTTGGCAGCCACAGGGACGGACCTTCAGGTCTAAAAGAACCGCCGCAAGAACCACAAACAGGGATTTGTTTTTGCCATATCTGCATGAATGTGCGGAAAGTGGAGGGCGTATGCGGCGTATGAAGAGATGCAATCCAAACGCAAACCAAGGCAAGTCCAATCATTTCAATATTCTGAAAGCCAACCCTTCCACTGCCTTCCACCTAAAGACTTTCAAACGTGTCGCCAGCTAAACATCCATCGCGCCAACAGTCCACTTCACTTGACCAAACAAGAAAGCCCACAGTGAGTGATACGGCTCTATCTCACCCAATTCGTTCCTGATGGCAGAGGGACACCCCCTGCCTTGGCAGTATCATGGATTGAAGTTGGGAAGTATCCTGGTCACAATCACTGAAAGTGGCAACAAAAACGAATTGCCAATAAAAAAGCTATATGATATTTTGCGACTTCCTCAAGGCTTCTGCAATTTTGCAACTCGGGATAGGAATCATAAAAGGTGCTGCAAGCTGCAAAGCTTTCAATGGCACCTGCCCTTGTGTTTGGGGTGATGCGACTTGGTGTCGTTCCTGAAATGCAAGGATGCAGAAGGCTGGCAATGAATCAGGCGGGAGATACGATACAAGTATGAATACAAAATACATATTCCATCGAAGCACCTTGCCAAGCCAATCGGTTGATGCTACTTGCTACTACATCCTATGTGATGCTACTAGTATCTACGGGTAAGTCTTCTGTCTGTGTGTCACCACACTTCACTGTGAGCTTCTGCCATACAGTATGTCATACTGAAAGCTTTCAGGGAGGGTTTGGTTCGAGCACTTCAAATGTTACCACTCCATCCAAGAGCCAGGCTTTTCTATCACGCCAGCCTGCACGGAAGTCATTTCAAGTTGTTTCTTTCGTACTAAGCGCATCTCGAGTGCTCAATGTTAACACTTCAAAGTATGTCAGAGTCTGCCTCCACCATCCTTTGCATCAAAGCGCTCGTAACACTGCGGATGAACTGTTTGTCGGAGTCCTTCAGCTCACCTGCTGTGGCGGAGACTGGGTGGTGGTGCGCTTACACACCGCCTGTTTCTAGCGATGTAAGCCGACATATTTTTGACTACAGGAAACATCAGGAAACCCTCAGCAATCAGACAGGTATCGAACGTGATGAATCCACAAAGCTTGCGCATATCCAAGCACAATAGACTCCCACCAATCTTCTCAGACGAACGGCCGAAGCTGCGCAAAAACCACTCTCCTTCATTATTTAGGAAGGGATGTTACCTACCGCTTCTTCCGCATTGCTGCAAGATGCTGCAAGATGCTGCAAGCATGTAGCGCACACAGTCTTTTACAGCAAAAGCAAAAGGCTCAAGGAGATCCGCATCTTTGTGCTTTCGACTCCCTGGCCCTGGCCAGAGCTTTTCGCAGGCTCTCAACAAAATAGCACTCCAATATTTCTTGTTCATTCCACGTATTTCCACATATTATGATTCCATGATGCTCAATGGCTTGAGAGGAGGGTACCATAGCCTTTGATCTTCTTCTGGACACCAGCACTGCGTGCCTCACAGCTCTCCATGGCCACAATCCAAGGAACTTACAACATGCTCAGGGCTCTCAACCAACAAGGCAAAAATTAGACACAAACAACAACAAGTGTTTGAGGGTGAATATGTGACACAAGCAACTGCCATCTATAGCTCAGTCAAGTGTCCATGTGCCACAAGAAAGCCTGCGTTGAAGTCACCACGGGTTTTCCGAGTCTCTGCTCCAGTGCATCGAGAAAGTCTCGCTGGCACGCACGAAAACCACTGCAGCCGATGACAACGACCTTGGTGGCAAGAATTTAAGGTTTTGGAGAGAGTCATGTACCAAAGATTGTGCATCCAAAACCAAATAACAAACATTTGAAGCAAAAGAGCTCCCTTAAACAAACAGAAAGACACATCCGCTTGCGGAGAATCAGCACGAACTGCCCAGTCTGCCTTGGAAATGCAAAACTTCATGCTCCAAAGAGACGATGGCAAGACAAGGGGAATGTGTAATCTAGGGACAGGTCCAGAGCAGGGTTCGCTTTGGTTACAAAACACAGTGCGTTCAATCACTGTTTTGGCATCTTTTCATGCAGGAAGGTGCGGGGAGCAATTAGGCAAGCACTTGTCAAGATACGATTTCAGCTGGCGGCACTGCTGAGGTTAGGTCATCGGTGGGCAGATTCATTGTCAACCTGCAGGGGTCATTTCAGGGTAAACAACGCACTGAGTTTGCCATAGCTGGGGCAGATGAAGACTTTTCTTCATTTGCCAACCCGTTTCTAGGCTGCATCCTCGTGCTTTGTGGCATTTTCCACTTGTGACAACATGGGACAAGACTTTCAGGTCACCCGTGCCTGCTCACCACTCGAAAGCCACCCATGGACTCCAACATCTCTGCATTGGCTTGACTCAACTCCTCTATGTAGGGCGTAAGTAAAGCTACTTGCTTTGCCTTTGGGTCAGGGCCACCAGGCAAATGCAGAATAGGTCGGCTTCGGGGCTCATCGGACATTTGACATTTGGCTTTGACTTGAAAAGTGAAAAAAGTGGAATCGGAGAACTTCTTTGGTGCTGCCAGTTCGCTTCTGCTAGGCCCCATTTCATATATACATCTATATATCTACCGATTTGCAACCTGCCTGTGGCACGCATACACGTCTCAAACGGATCTCAATCCCCGTTCTACTTCTGAAAGATGAGGCTCTGGAAAATGAGCGCTGTGACACAGCGTGACATCAAGAAACTGTTTGCATCGCTGACGTTCGGACAACTGAACAAATCGTGGCATGTCTGCTACAACTCCCAACGCTCCCACGTGACAATACATGATAATAGATGTGTGAGAGCCAGCTGCAGAGAAATGGAAAACCATGCACTCACCATATATAACTCACCCAACTCAACTTGACGGATATTGACGGGGCTGTCACAATGTGAAAACACCCTGAAGCACATCGAACACACCTTGCTCTGCACCCCCCTTGGCTCTTTGATTCTACCCCACAGCTTGCCCTTCCCCGCCCCTCCATTCGTTGCCTGTAAGGCTTTCAAAGCTGCTAGCTGTGCCTGTGCCATGTCAGTGACTGGTACCCCAGGATAACCTCAGCTTCCAAGGCTCTGCTGCGGGTTGGATTTTTGCCTTCCCAGGGGATGAACGCGTCAAAGCATGTAACAGGCCATCTTGCCCCACTGGTATGCCCCCATCATCACCCGCTTCATCGCATCGCAGGGAAAAGAGATGTTGATATATTGATATATTACATGAATCATATGAAACGGTAATATACTGTGATTAAGTGTCAACCTGCTGGGCTGAATGAGGATTGGACGTGCCTAGAATGCTCACCATCGAATGTGCAACTACCTTCCTGTGGAGTGCCCCGGCTTGAATGCTTGGAAGGGCTAGTAACTTAGTAGACCGTATTAGCTGTTGTTCAAACAAATCAGGTCGGTCCGATGGGCGCAGGTCTCACAGCATACCATCTTACACTATTATGCGTAGCGGCAATTTGTTCCGGCTTTCCACCTGGAAAGGTGGAATCTTTAAAGATAAGCAATTAGCAGGTCTTTCTCAATGCAGAGCCCCAAGGCTATTTTCAAACAAAAAATGGAGAAGATTTGCAAAACCATACCCAACCACGGTGGCAGTTTCACCAAAGCCGCACACAATCGGTTTCTCTGACGCATTTTTCTTGTCTCCGAGTAGCCAACGCAACAAAGACTTCTTTGCATCTCCATGCTTAGAGGTTGCCATGATTGTGTAAGATCAAAGGGAACAGAACCACGATTTCAATCAAAGACTCCCAGTTTGAAACCACCAAATTTGGATGGTAAACGAAGGTCAATGGAAGTCATGGAGATCCCAGGAAGCAAGCACGGCTGGCCAGAGAACTCGACTCGAGAACTTGACTCTCAGATGGCAAGACCTGCTAAAGTCTCTCTTCCCCACCCAGCCCTGCCTGCACTGATCTGCTCGCGCACTTTGGCCGAGCCTGTTGCAGGGAGTGATTGCTACTGCAAAATGTGGTGGGAGTTTCATCATTATCCGCTGATTGGCGCACTCAGCTGCACAATGATTTTCTGCCCAGCCAAGGTTGACGCTTACAAAAGGCTAACCCGCTCAACCTCGCCTAGGGTGAAGGAAAAGGATGTGCATGACAATCCGAGGATATCGCATTTCTGTCCAGAGGATACCTCAAGGCGTGGCCATGCCTGAAATTAAACTCAGAATTTGTAAGAAATAGGTTCCCCAAAACTTTTGAAAACAGGACTGTCGAGTCAAGGGCTTCTGACTTCTGGTCATACCTGCGAGGCCAGCATGATTCTTGTTGCATCTTGTAGCTGAAGTTGGGATATGAAATGGATGCAACGGTAGCAAGAGGATGCAAAGAGGTTTGTTTCACAATGCCTGGCGCCCTTTGCATCTAAGATGCCGCAAGGGCTGCCAGGGTTTTTGCTCCCTTGGTGAGCTCCTCGCGCTGCATCGCACGCAGGTAGGTCCCAGCACAAATGTCCTCGGAATCGAAAGAGACCTCACGGCAAGACGCCGAAAAAAAAGCAAATGTAGCTGTGCAGAGCTCTGACGCCTCTATTCCATCTCTGACCCGTCTTACCCCATCTCCCAGGACCTCGCACTTGTCAAACCAATTCGAATCATATCAAGGATCCACATGGGGAAAAAAGCGGGCCACTGATACAGAATGATGGTATCTGCATGAAACCGTGTGTGTGTGTGTGTGCAAACACGTGTGTGGAATTGTCAGAAGCTGCCTTCGTCATCTGGAAGTCTATGCCCATCTGTTCAGCGAAAGGCGGCCCTTCGTCTTCCAATGTCACATCACTGGGGATCTGCACGCAGCCCAAAATTGTGCGTGATGGCACAACTCGGCCCATGGCGCTGATCAAGGCCCAAGAAACACCAAATGGGGTGAGATTGAGGACACTCTGAGCATAACGGCAGCCTCAAAACTGAATCGTGTTTACATGTTCACAATGTGTTACCCTCATGGTTCCGGAATGGGACAAGGAACGGTCAAACTCACCCCTCTGCAGAAATTGCAATGCATAACTGGCATGTGACAATATCCTGCACTGACCTAGGCAGCCCTACACCTCAGCTGCGACTGCCCCACCTGACTTAGTGGTGTTGATGATCCCCTTGGCATCCCAGTTCCACAGGCAAAATGAACAAGGTTTGGGAAACTATCGAAAAATAATAAGGATACCTTATCTCTGTATCAGAGTGTATTTTAAAAAAAGAACTGTTGTGGGTACCAATGAAAGTTTGGACCCCCTGCCTGTCACTGCAGGGTTCTTTGCACAAAACTCTGAATAGATTGGTACCACTGAGGAAGAGACGCGCATCACTTTGACTGCACTCTCAGACATCACCCTCGCATGAGTCCACACCTTTCGCTCGACGCTAGGTTGAAAGGGGATGCAGGAAACCAAGCCAAACATGATGATTAATCAACTTGGCAATCTTCAGCCGACACAGTGCATAAGACTATCTCATCACCTAGATGATTGATCCGTTGGCTCGCACCCAGTTGAGCCAAGGAAGAAAGTGCAGAGGCTAAGGCAGGGCAAAAGATCAGGGTCGTTTGAAGGATGAGAGCGTAGGTCGAATCAAGTCAAGTCGTAGAAACAACACGCGTGTGCCACACTGGGCAGGAATCCGAGACCTGAACTGGAATTCTTAGTCAGACCATCTCACACAAAAGGCCACACGCATCAATCACCCACTTGTTTGGGACAGAGTGAGCATGTCTGCGGCAAGTAAGTGTGCATGTAGGTGTGTAAATTGTTGCCCGGCAACCACAGCACCAAAGCATGTCGGAACAAGTGCCAACATCCATCTTCCCAGTCAAAAAAATGACCTGCCTTCCCGGCATCGATACTTTGCCACAGCTTTTGAGCAGCCACCTGTGCGACAAATCTGGATTCCAATCCACAAAAAAAGTGCGCCAACAGGTACAAGCTAATGTCTTCTCAAGATTCCTTCAAAGGTCTACATATATATATATATATATCCATGGCTCAGATTTTGTTGCCTTTCAATATTCGCAAAGTCCACGACCGGGGCTTTCTCAAGATGGATGCCCCCTTTTACTGGGGCCTTGAGCTCATTGTTTTCAGATTTTCGATGCTGTCTCAGGCCTCAGCAAGTAGAGAAACATGCCAAACTCCTCTTTCAGGACTGTCCATTTCCAGATTGTTTCATGAGGCCCCGCGCATTGCAAGAAAGGTCTAATGTGACAACTCAGTGTGGCCAAAGCCTCTGCTGATGCCAAGCGCACCGTCCACGAGGAATCCTGCGATGTCAATGGCTCCCGATGTCAAGATTTGTGCAGAAGCGAAACAGCCTTTTACTTGTGATTGGACGGTGAAGCAGCCTTTTGCGCAGGGAACAACAAGTGTGGACCTGGCTGTCTTACTGATGACAAAGGTATGCAGCGATCCGCTCTTTCTTTTGCCTCGAACTTGGATTACTGCATATTGGATAGTTCCAGACTTGCAAGTCATACGATATTCCCCGGACTAGAATACATGCCGGGAATAGGCCTCTAGTGCGAGGCCATCATGCCTTCACTTTAGGCAAATCTCTCTTGACTTGAGGTCAACCTTTGGTTGTCCTTTCTTCCAGCAGCAAACACTTCACACAGTCAGACTTAGCCATAAAGGTCATCATCATCATCTGCAGCTGCAGCTGCACTTCCGATGCCCACATCGTCCGGCCAGTTGATTACAACTCCACTGCCACCAGCACTGGAGTTCATGTAGATAGGATCAAATTTCTTGCGGAACTGGTCGTACTTGGCAAGGTCAGATGCTGCCACTGAGCGCCGTGCTCCGCCAAAGGCCTCTTCAAAGTGTTTGCGACCAATCTCAGAGCCCATGGTGGTGTCCATTGCATCATCATCGCCTGAAGCATTTCTCCAGCGAGTGGGGACTTCCGCTTGCCGTGGCTGTGATTTGAAAATAACCACCCGGAGACCCATTTGATCGAGCCTGTTGATCCGATGTTGAGCTTACCCTATCTTGTTCCATTCCGGGAAATGTTGCGCCCATTTTCAGCTTCTGTTTGTTATGTTAGGCGGTTTGGGACCTAAACACCCAAATGCTGAGCGATCCTCAGAACATATAGTCAGTATGGGCCGGTCAGAGCTGCCCAGGTCTCTAGATGCCAAAAACATTGCTTTCTCTTGAGATTCTAGATACTTCAAGGCTGTTTCATGCAACAGGATTTCCCATGCTGCAAACACCCTTTCCACACCAAACAGCTATCACAACACTGGCGTTCACAACAAAGCGGAGGCTAAGAAAGAAGCGGTTTGCGAAACAAGGTTTGCACCAGAAGCAGTTGCATTGGATGGAGGTGCACCGCACTCCATTTACAGGCAAACGGCTCAAAACTTCGCTGGGGCACTTGCTGGGAGCAACGTGTTCTGTTTGTTCTGTTTGTCTGTGCTATTTGAAGCTCTCCATGCTCTCCCGCCGGCTCCCGCCTGCACGCAGCTCATCTGCTGCAATGGCATCACGTACTGCTGCTTTGGCTGCTCGTTGACACAGCTCCGCCAAGTCAGCTCCACTGAATCCCTCTGTCTTTTGCGCAATGAAGGGCAATGGCACATTCGGAGCGACAGGAGACTTTTTCAGTGTTGCCTCCAAGATGCCTTGCCTCGCAGGCAAATCAGGAAGTGGAATGTAAATCAGTTGATCCAAGCGTCCGGGACGGAGCAAAGCTTCATCCAACAGTTCTGGGCGATTCGTAGCGCCGATGAAGAAGACATTTTTCTTGGCACCCACTCCATCAATCTCCGTCAGTAGCTGATTCATGACACGGTCTCCAGCGCCTCCAGCATCACCTTGAGAGGAACCACGCGCCACACCCACAGAATCCAACTCATCAAAGAAGAGAACACACGGAGCTGCCGCCCTGGCTTTGTCAAATACTTCACGGACATTCGCCTCCGACTCTCCAAACCACATGGTCAAAAGCTCAGGCCCCTTGATGCTCACAAAGTTCGCGGAGCATTCGGAGGCCACAGCTTTGGCCAGCAACGTCTTTCCACATCCAGGAGGGCCATAGAACAAGACACCCCTGGAGGGCTGCATGCCAAACTTCTCGAACTTCTCAGGGTGATCAATGGGATACAAAATGGTCTCCTGCAAGGATCGCTTGGTGTCTTCCAAACCACCAATGTCGTCCCACTTGATGTTCGGCACTTCCACCACCTCAGGAGTGCAGCGGGTTGAATTCGCTCACAGGCCACTATCGCGGACACATGTGGACACGTAACAATTCAAGGAGGTGTGTTTTGTTTGCAATACCGAGCTGCTGTCTCTCGCAAGGAAGAGGGGTTGACGGTTCCCATTGCAGACTTGAAGTGCTCCTCACTGACACGCTTTTTGATGACAAGCTGAACTGGCAAAAGAGGCTACAAATAAGACACAAACAAGACATACAGGTTCTAGATGGTTCTAGGACAGGGAAAGGCATCCATCGATCTCTGGCAGGAAGCGCGCACGTGCTGGAGGAAAGTGACAGATACATCGATCCATCCAAGCAAACCAATCACATTTCTGCGATTAGTGGAGGCACGACAACAGACATGTCGCTTGGGGATCGCATGCTTGCGGTGGGAAAAAACAGGCGTCACGTACTTCACAACCGCGAGCATCCACGGCTTCCCTCAATATACATATTGCAGTTACAGTTCGTGACTAGCCCCCAACTAGCAGTGAGCAATGGACTTGATCTCCTGCGAGACTGCCATTGAATCCAAAATCTCGGCATCAATGGTTTCTTCCTCCAGGTCGATCAAATCCATCTTCTCACCTGGACCGGTGAAACCTGCAAATGACCTATGTTTCCAATGTCCTGCCTTGACCAATGCCATTGACAAGTAATAGCAGCAGTTTTGTTTCTCAACCCATGTCCCAGTGCCGTGTCTCACCCAGCATCGAAGCCACCAGCTTCTCACTTATTTTGTTTCGATTGGAGTGCAGGTTTGCTAAGACAACTGAAGCAAGACATGGACTTTCATGGTAATTACTCGGGAAATCTTTGAACATTTGTTCTGTGTAAGACGCAGTGCCCAGTCACGAATGCATGTGAGGGCGGCTTCAGTGCAAAGTTGCGCCAGGTCTGCTCCAACAAAGCCGTGAGTGTTGGATGCCACCTCCTGCAGCAAAGAGTAAGACTGAGTAAGAGAACGGAGCAGGACGAGCAGGACGAGCAGGTGGCATGGTTTCATTTCAAAATGAAGGTTGTGCTTCTCAGTCTGAAGCGTTCCATAACAAGCACAGACCATTCTTCAAGGCTGAACATGTGCGGCATTGTTGTTTCCTGGAATCAAAGCCACTAAGTCACTAAGCCACTCCTCCAGTTTGACATCAGTCGCCAACTTCATGTTTTTGCAGTGGATGCGCAGAATCTCCAACCTGCTTGGACTGTCATGTCGGCAGGACAGGACCCACAAAAACAGTCCCGCAATCTTAAATCATGCTGGAGGTGGAAGGGATAATATCTATATATATATGTGTATATATATATATACATGTGTGTGTGTGTGATAAAGATATCTGGTGGCAAGTGTCAGCCTCAGCCTGGAATTGACACAACATCCCAGAACTTGAGACAGGTGCAACAATTTGTTGCGAACCGCCAAGCAGATGGTCTCTGAATTCGGGGCTAAACACCAGATTCAGTGGTCAGGTTCATCTTTCCCGGCACCAATACACTTTTGCATGCCCAATGTGGCGACCAAGGTGAACAAAGCACAAACCAGCTGCAGACGTTTCAGCTGAGACCAGGTGGGCTGGCTCGCTTGCAGCAGAACCATCATTAGGTTTTCAAGAATGAGAAGAGCGCGCAGTCTCACAAGCGAGGAGCCAAACACCACAACGCAAACCATGCGGAGAGACACAATGAAGGGAGATTGCGAGGACACTGGGACCACTGGGATGAAAGCCTAGAGCATGGGCAAAGAATTGATATCCCCAACAACAGACTCTTCGTCCACTAGCCAGAGTCAAGAATGGGAACTCTTATACCGTGACTTCCAAGGGGGGTCAACATTGCCCTGCTCCTTTGGTACAACTCCACGCTACTGCAGCAGCTAGCACTGCGTGACACGTGCAAATTGAAGGGTTTGATTTTTTGATTGGACGCACATGACAGTCTCATGCCATGTCTTTGGAGCCTGCCATTGTCGTCTGGGACACCAATGTCAAGTTCCCGATCAAAGCGCCCAAATCGCCGAAGTGCGGCATCAATGGAATTGGGACGGTTTGTAGCTGCAATGACCACCACCTGCACAAAGAATTGGTGCAACTATAACTAGGCAGCTGCTAGGAGAAACCATACAAAATACCACCCAATACCTAGGTTCACGAAACCTTCAAACTGCGGGTCACAACTTATCAGTGACACTGCCTGACCACGGCCCTTGATGCCATCCATCAGCGTCAAGAGCTGCGAAACCACGCGTTTTTCCTTGACACCGCGACACCACCCAAACATTAAACATCAAGCGACAAATTAGCTGCACTTCGGGCCAAGACCCACAGGTCATCACCCCAAGTGAGCTGCTGTGCCAGCCCCTTTCATCCACCCCTTCACTCGATGACAAGCAACGACTTCTCCGGAAGTTTTGTCTCGCTTGGGGGCAATGGAGTCAATTTCATCGATGAAAATGATCGCGGGAGAATTTTTCCTCATGCAGCTGCAAACTGGCCGTGTCTGGTGGGAGCTGTGCTGAAGGTCTGGTGAATGTCAGTCGAATTCTAACAGCTGTCACTTCCTCTGGCGTGGCATTTCCTAAATCTGGCAAATCAACTACAAGCCTTGGATGATGAAATTCCTTGATTCACCTGTTAAACTAGGGATCCACCAGAACAGTTGTTAAGCCACTTAAACCACTGCTACCGAGGCAAAGCACTTGGGCCCTGACTCTGCTTCTTCGAATGCTTTCCGCAGATTGGATTCTGCTTCACCCGCCATTTTGGACATGATCTCAGGTCCATTAATGAGGAAGAAGAAGGCACCTAGTGCAAGACCCAAAAGCAAAATGTACAAAAAATGCTTTTGTGTTTGTGCAATTTTGTGCAAATGCCTTCCCAAACAGGATTGAAGCAAACCAATCGCTATAGCCGCTATAAATAAAGCTGAATCCAATGGCAGAACCTGTTTCGTTGGCAATGGCCCTTGCGATCAAAGTCTTGCCGCTGCCTGTCAAAAAAGAATGCAAACCCACCAAGGCAATGTTGGCTTAGCGAAACTCCAAAAGTCAGCAATGGATTTGTTTTTTTCCAATCGGTTTTTACACATCTTGACCCATCCAGCTGACTCCCCGCCTGGAGGGCCGTAGAGCAGAACACCTCGGGGAGGCTTCACGCCCAGCGTCTTGAACCTTGGATAAAGTCTCTGTGAAAAGGGGCGGAATATGGCAAAACCTATCACGACCGCACCACCTCTCAATCGCTCCCCGATTTCGTGGCAGGGTGCAGCAACTGCAAGTTGCTCGAGTTCAAGTATCCCAGGCATTTGCGGCGTGAAGAGGTTTTACACTGCACTACTTGCATCATTCCAGCCGAGGCACAATGTTGGGTGTCGCAATGGCAGCTCGATCATCTCTCGGATCTGGCCCATAGCTTTCCTTCAACAACAGCACTCCGTTTCAATTGGGATCACACTCGCAGCTCATCAGCATGGCCGAGCCAAACCCGAATTATATCGTTTTATGCCAGCAGCGACTCAAACTAAAAAATACAGTCCGAAAGACCAAAAAGGCAAGTCTTCATGTTTCCTGGGGGGGCAGGAAAGCCCGAAAGCAAAACATCAAACCGAATGCAAACATCCCAACGATTCAATTTCAAGGCAAAATCGGGTCACGCTGCCCATGTTTTTCTCCAAAGGCATTGTCCACATGCTAAGCCGGGTGAAAACGGCGTCAGAACAGAGGTTGAACCAGCAACCAATACGGATGGAGCCGCGATCACGTTTCATGGTTGGTGGCACCTCCCATGCCACATGCATCCTTTCAGCATAGGGCGCTTGCCTGTTGTGCTTCCTTTCCCATTCCCTCCTTCGTTCCCTTCCTTTCCCTGTTTGCTCCCATTTCCTTCAGTCCTTCCCCCTTCCGTCCTTCCATTCCTTTCCGTTCTGTCCACACTCTCCGTCCATCCATGCTCGCTCCCCACTGCGGTTATCAGGCTAAACAAGAACCCAAGTATCGAAAATGCTTTTGGGAAAAAAGCCGGACATGGACGGGAAACAAGCAGGGAGGCAAGTCAAAATTCTATCTGTCAAGCCACGACAGAGACGCAAGGGATGATAAAGGAGCTAAACTAGCTAAACCTTCAAATATTGCATGACTTCAATAAATGCCTCTGTCACATTCCAACGAGCGGCTTGCAGCCACCAATGTCATCATAACCCACATCGTCCAGCCGCTCTTCATCCTCGCGCTTCACAGGCTCTCCCTCACAGTGAATCACTGTATCTGGTGCGACAATCACGAACTCACCGGGATCCACACCAACAACCTGGCAAGATCTGGCAAGATCTGGCAAGATCTGGCAAGCTTCAGCATTCATGGCATCCGGGCATCTTCAGCAGCTTAGAAAAACCCAACAGACTAACATGGCAACATTCCACTGCTTCATACCGTTTCTTATGCTTTCAAAATTCGGCTGCCACAGGGGCAAGGATTGTAGACATTCGTAGGCCCTGCTAGCTGTCAGTAATTCAGTTCAAGGCGGACCTTGAATTCTACTGGGCGAAAGCCACCCCGTACCAGGAAGAGGTCTCCCTGTCTCGCTGGGCGGTATGCTTCCAAGTAGTACGGCTTCAGGTAGGTGTCCTGATGCTTCAGATGCTTCAGGTTTGAAGGTAGGACAATGGTGAAAGTCCAGAACGCCTCTGACGGTAAGTCCTTCAGTACCTGATTGGGTTCAAGCACACTGGAAATGCAATTGCCAAGCGTCAAAAAGATTTCCTGTGATCCCTTCGATGGTGTCATCCAACGGAAGGACATGGATGCGTTTGCCATATGGCACGTCACCGCAAGCATGGACTGAAACAATATCGCCCAAACGCACACGCAGATTTTTTCGCACCACCTCAGGTGAAAGCCGAGGTTGAGCTCACATGATCAAGCGATGCATTCCCCCAAGTGAGAGAATGAGGTGACAACAGGTTCAGAAGTTTATAAACAGAATATATGCTGCAATCAATGTATGTATGTATGTATGTATGTATGTATGTATGAATGAATGAATGAATGTATGAATGTATGAATGTATGAATCTATGAATGTATGAATGTATGAATGTATGAATGTATGAATGTATGAATGTATGAATGTATGAATGTATGCATGCATGCATGTAGGTAGTATGTATGTCTGGATGCATACATGTATACATGTATATACATGTACGTTAATATGTATGTGTATATATATGTGTGTGTGTGTGTGCGTGTGTGTGTGTGAATATAAAAAAGGATATATGTATATCGATATGATATGAACTTGTGAGTGTGTGTGTGTGTGTCTGAGTGCATGTGCGCGCTCATGAAGCTTGCAAACATGACCTTCTACACTCTTGAAGCTGATCCAAAGCTGCTTTATTCATGCGAATCTTGCTGTCGTCCAAGTTCTCATCTGCAAGAACAATGCACACGGTGTCCTGACAGCAAAGTCCTCTTAGAAGTGTTCCAGGCCTAAACCCTTGGTCGCTTTTCCCCCAAGAAAACGACTCACAATGCGCAAGAAATGTTCATCTGAATTCCAGCGCACTAGCCCTTGGACATGCTCTGGCAAACCAAAGCGAGAAACTAAACGTCCTTTCGTTTTTTGCCCTTGATGAGGACGTTGTCTCCGCGAAAGAGGTTCAGTTCTTCCATTTTTGCTTGCGAAAGCGAGATCACCGAATTGTCATCGTTCATGGCCTCTTCAACGACTAGTCTGTTCCTCAGAATCTCAGGGGTATGTAACAGTATAGATAATATAGTACATGATGCAAAAACAATCCTTCTAAAGACTGTTGGGCTCTCACTCGCAGCCCACTTTGCGAACAACGCCCCACTGAATCGACATGCTCACGGCATCTCACTGCCCAACACGACCGCACGAATGGGTCCTGCTTTGAAAATTCTAGGGAGGAAAATAAAGCATTGCTTAGTCATTACTTCATATGAACCTAGATGAACCTAGCACATTCCCATGAACCCTCCCCGAGCCCTTGGGCTCGCCCAGCGGCGGAGAGCGTTTCTTCTGTGGCTTGGCATCCGGCACTGGGGCACTGGGAGCCTCCGGAGCCTCGTTCGCCTCAGCCATGACCTCAGGAAATGGGCCAAAGGGTTGCCGCAGCATTAAGAAGCAGTACCGGCAGTGCCATCTGGGAACCTCTGCAGACTGATCTGTCCAAGACAGGTGGAAATTGCAGGAGTATTGCATAGTGACAACAAAAACAATTCTCCTTCAAGCCAATGTCAATCATGCAAGTAAGAGGCCGATTGTTGGACGGTTCTGCCAAAGCTGGAAGATTAATCGAATTGGTGCTGCGAGCCAAAAACAGGTGAAGAGCTTGGGTCCCAAACATCCTGTTTGAAAAATTGTGGGAGGCTGGGGTAGCATTGTGTGGCAGTGACTTACCGGGGACAGGTTTGTCTCGTCACTGCAGCTCCTCCAAGGCTTCTAAAAGCTCTGCTATGATGTCACAGCGCGACAGATCAAAGCCACCCAGAAGGCCGTTCTCCCTGCGACCCAACAGCACCAGCCAAACAGCTGGGCAGGGAAAACCATTGCCACAAGGAGAAGAAGTTTGGTGGATGGACCAGTGGCTGGAGTGACGACTTTAGTTGCTCTGGCTAGAAAGTGTACTGCTTGCTGGAAAGATCAAGGCGATGGATGTAAAATAATACAAAGCCAATCAAAGCCATGTCGTGCTATAGTCGCAGCAGGTTACCTCAGTGTATCGGTGCTGGTTCCTTGGTCACCACAAATCAACCTGCATCCGCGTGGCCTGAAAGTCTCCAAGGATCCTAGAGCGATCAAATAACCTCATCAAGGCAACTACAGAAAAAGCGAAGCGCATCATTCAGCCACCTGACACCCTGTATATGAGTACCATATACTGCCCATGTGGCTTCTCCTGGAATTTTGGAATTTATCTCGCCATTGTGTCGCTGTCAGATGGGCATTGTCCACGGCTATGCCAATAGGACCAATTTTCTCAACTTTGTTTTTTTCTTCAAGAGGGTGGTCTCTTCATGTAGCCAAGCTGCTTGGCATGCCTGCCCTTGGTGTCAGCTGTGGGCAATGAGGACAGAAGACCAACAACACCGGGTGGAAGCGTGATGAAGCCGCATGAAGCCGCATGAAGCCGCATGAAGCCGCATGAAGCCGCATGAAGCCGCATGAAGCCGCATGAAGCCTGATGCTTTATTCCTCCACTCCTACATGCAGCAAAGCTACTGGGCTCCGGGGCATTCAGGATCCAAAATTACGCGAAGCAACTCCTCAGCGAGTCGATGCACTTGCTTGAAACACTACCCTTTCCAAATCTTTGTTCTATCTTTTTGATCCAATCCTTTCAAATCTTTCAATTCAGATTGCTATGCAACTTCAGCACTACTTAGGATCAGAAAGGATCAGCACTCCAATGAGGCAACGGGACGGTGAAATTCCACTATGCTTGGTCAAACGGGTAGCCCCTGTCACAGCTTGGGTGGAAGGTGGTGGGATAACCGGGAAAAGGGTTAGGTTTTTTTTTCGCTACGTTCGTTGTGCCATCTTTCCGGTCCAATCGTCGGGGTCAAGAACTCCAGTTGCCCCGTTCAAGCCCATCAATACCGAAATCATTGCAAGCTGTGTTAGGGATCTGTCGAGGGAGTCGAAGCGTCGTGGTTTGGGAGCAAGCAACGACGTGATGTCGCTCCGTGAGACCAAGTAATTAGTTTCTGCCAACAGTCTCAAAATTTCGCTAGAAAGATCCACTCTGCTAGACAATGGGCTCCTCCAATGACATGAAGATGCTGCGCATATCAAGACAACATGCATATTTCGTGCTGCTAAGAACATGACAGTCTCATTCAAGCCGCGTCAAGACATTGGTAAAATTCGAAGTTCTCAACATCTAGGAACCGTCAAAGTTCTGTTGACACAGAAAACGCCAGCGGCTTGCCCACATCTACCCAACACGTTGCAGCTGAGGTTCCGTAGTGGCCGCAACGTGAGAGTGGGCAGGCTGCATTAAGGCTTTGACCTCATAGCGTTGGTGGCAAGAAGAGGCAACAGGCAACAGGCGCAATAGCATGCAATAATAACAACGATTCCTTACAGGATGTCCTTCTGTGTCATATTTTTGTCATTCTTACCATTTCTGTACCATTTCTTGCCCTAGCAACTAAAGCAGGTAAAATAATAAAGGGAGAGGTAAGCCAAATACAAACCAAGCAGAGTCGCAAATGTGATGGAGGGGTGCATGGAGTGATAGTTTGAAGGTGGGAGTATGGCGGCCCTTCACAACGCCAATTGCTGCGATCAAGGCGCACCCTCCTCTCGCTGCAAATTTGTCTCTCGACCAAGCCTATCTGGGGACGCTTGGTCTTCCTCACTAGTTCTAGACCTCTCAGGTCTTTAAACTCTGATGAATTTAGTACGTCCTATATCATGGATCTGCGCTGAACTTAACCTCCAATAGTAGCTTCAGGAGTCTTGAACGTTTAAACAGAAATCGTCTGGTACAGGCAAGAAAAAAATTACCAACTTGAGTCGGAGAAGAATTACTGTAGCTCTACTCAAGAGGTTCATGGGAGGGTGCCACCAGCATGTAGTGACATGAAGTCAATAATAGCTCTCACGCAGGATGTATGCAACCAAGAAGAGACGCACGATCTGTTGAGAGAATCCCAGCTGCCTTGCACCGTACTGTTGTGCTCGCTCTGCTGCATCTTTGATCCGTGGGTCTTTGGTAATGGCTCTCCCGATGACGGTGACCACTTCCTGATAAATTCTGTGAATGCCGTGAATGCCGATTTTTCAGGATGTACGTGAGCGATTTCACGCAGTCGCAGTTGCTGGCAGGCACAGACCATATCACGTATATGTCTATCTACCTATCTATCCATTAATCCATCCATCCATCCATGCATCCATCCATCCATCTATCCATCCATTAGTCTATTGGTCTATTGGTCTATCTATCGATCGATCGATCGATCGATCGATCGATCGATCCATCCATCCATCCATCCATCCATCCATCCATCCATCCATCCATCCATCCATCCATCCATCCATCCATCCATCCATCCATCCATCCATCCATCCATCCATCCATCCATCCATCCATCCATCCATCCATCTATGATATATACAAATATGTACATGTATATCTGTGTGTGTATCTAGATATGATATGTGTATAAGAAGGGGAATAAGATATTTCTTCATCTCTCTGTAAGAAGTGCGACCAGATTTGCATACATGTATATATACATATTTGTTTATTTATCTATTTATTTATTTAGTTCTCTGTTTTTTATTTATCTATTTATATACATATATATGTATGTATGTATGTATGTAAGTATGTATGTATGTATGTATGTATGTAAGTATGTATGTATGTATGTATGTATGCATGCATGCATGCATGTATGTATGTATGTGTGTATGTATGTATGTATGTATGTATGATACATACATACATACATACATACATACATACATACATACATACATACTATGTATGTATGTATGTATGTATGTATATGTGTGTGTGTGTCTGTATGTATGTATGTATGTATGTATGTATGTATGTATGTATGTATGCATGTATGTATGTATGGATGTATGTATGTATGTATGTATGTATGTGTGTATGTATGTATGTATGTATGTATGTATGTATGGATGGATGGATGCATGCATGCATGCATGCATGCATGCATGCATGCATGGATGTATGTATGTATGTATGTATGTATGTATACATGTATACATATGTTTGTGTGCGTGTGCACGTGTTTATCTATTTATCTATTTATCATGTTTTATCTTTCCATCTATTTATCTATTTATCTACTTATCCATTTATCTATCTATCTACCTATATACACCTATACATTATAAGCATCTATCTATCTATCTATCTATCTATCTATCTATCTATCTATCTATCTATCTATCAATCATCTATCTATCTATCTATCTATCTATCTATCTATCTATCTATCTATTTATCTATTTATCTATTTATCTATCTATCTACCTATCTATCTATCTATCTATCTATCTTTCTATTATATTCTATTCTATTCTATTCTACTCTATTGTATTCTATTCTATTCTATTCTATCTACCTACCTACCTACCTATTTATATTTCTTTTGGGGAGAAAGATAGTATATGTGTCACTATGTTTGTGTTTGCATTTTTGGATATGTCGATATATTGATTTGTTTATCAAAATATTTATCTACTTTAATTGATATGAATTGATATGAGTTGATTTCGTTTAGTCAATGTACAAGATATGATATGTCCATCCAAATATGTGTGTGTGTGTGGGTTGTGTGGGGGGGGTCGTGCTACTGATCACTGGTCTCGTTGCAAAATGCTCCTTGTGCAGCTGCATCAGAGCTGCGCCGGCAGGGCTTCTGGCTATGCCGCGCATCTTCTCGCGACCCTCCTGCCGATGCCAGCGGGGAAGCGCCAGGGCCAAAGCTCGGGCTATTTGAAATTGGATATACGATAATATTCAATAATACAAATTGTAAAACAATGCAAACTCCAAAAAAGTTGCATGACTCCCCAAGAGAATTACTGCACGGATCTTGTTACAGAGTGTGGGGCCTCTTCCCATCTCTTCCTTACACACACACACACACACTCACACACACACACACAACAACAAACACGGTCGCGATGCAAATCCCTGCCGCTCCTGAGCCATGAAGCTCTTCAGGCTTTCTGCCACTTCAGGCGCAGCTGGTAGAGCTGCCAGTTGCATGGCTCCAATGCATTCCGCCGCCAGGGACAGCATCTTGGGGTTGGATTCCTTCACTAAGACTTCGGCGATCCTCACGGATCAACTTGGATCTTGCAACATCTTGGATCAACTCGGATGAAATAAAGCGAGAGCAGGTGACCAAGTCTGGCAAACAACACAGGCAAGCATCCCGTGAAGCTTCACGACTGCCGCAGCTGAATGGCCCAATACCCAGCAAGCTGCGCAGCGAACTTTTGGATCCTCATTGAAGAAACATGAGACGCATCCAATGAGATCATCCAGTGTTTAGACGTTTAGATCCCTTTTCTATCCTTTTCTATCCTTTTATGCTCCTGCTGTCCATCCAAACACTTTAGACTAGTCGACAAGGAACTACAAAGGACAACACAGTTCTTTATATGGCCTGGTGCTTCAGCCGCTGCACATAGAGCTCAGCATTCGGTGGCACCACCACCTGCCATAAAGGGCACCTATCAAATGACGCTTTCAATTATACTATTCCATCTCTATGTTCAGCCTTATCATCTCCGACCAACACAAAATGTATACAAACCAATTGTTCAAAATTAGTGAGCAGCTTCAAATAATAGGCACCGCAAGTCTCAATGACCTTGAGATCAGCAGCTGCTAATCCAGCTCCTCCGGCAACACCGCCGAGCATTTCCCCGATCAAATTCAACCCACAGGATTTGCATTGGAAATTGTACGGTGGTCGATGCATGGAGCACGTTTTGCCGCTTGGTGACCCTGGTGACCCTCCGCCCATCTCAGCGTCCTAGCATGGTGTCCTGAGCTACACAGCGTTGCAGAATGTTACGGAATGTTACAGGCTCTAGGTCCGGTATGGTCCGGTTGGAGTTGTTTCGTTTGTTTCGTTTAAGGCTGAAAGGTTTGGTGCTTTGGTAGTTGACGCCACGACTCTGCCAAGTCTCTAGAGCGCTCTTCGCAGAATCGCGACAAACGGCACTGTCGTCTGTTAGCAGCCGTGCTATGTCCTGTCCGCAGGGCTCAGAGACTTTGTGAAAGCAGAGATTCCAGGGTCTAGGACGATCATTAGAGTACAAAAAAAGTCTTTGCAACAGGCATTCCGCTCAAATGTGTTGGTGAAATTTCATGAACGGTAGGACGGACATGATGCGTTCCATGCCTGGAGATTGCTCAGGAAACATTAGGCTTTCAATCTAGCTGCGACTAGCCTTTCAACAGGTGCGACCAACCACTTTCAACAAGTGTTCGGGAAATGGATCCCAATTGGATCCCATTTGCCTGAGAGCAGCTGAGGGCTCCAACACCTAGTCGTGCCATCGCCCTGAGAGTAGCGTCGCGGATCTGCCAGTCCTCAAATCTCATCAGGAACTGAAAGTGAATCGAAAGAATCAAAAACGAACCAAATGCAGTCCATGTCATTTCGAATTCTAGAACCTTCTCGCCTTTGTTGAAACTGTCTAGTCGCTTCTAATCTGCTGGTGCACCCTGAACACAAGAACAATAGCCACTCCTCATCCAACAATCGCTCCTGAGTGCCAACCATGTTGCGAAGAGATCAGTGTGAAACACAGTGATTAATTTAACCCTAGACCGAACTGTAGGCTGCTGGTCCTTTAAAGATGGCAAGGCTGCTTGGCCTGCAACAACTACATCCCCGACCTTGCAAGGTCACAAGAATGCGCACTAAGCATCGATGCCTAGGGGCCAAGAAAAACAATCACACCATAGGTTGATGGGTTGTAAATTCCCTAAATTCCCTTTGCTCTTTCAAGGTCTGAGGTCTGGCTGGACAACAAACCATCGCTACAAACATGACCTCAAAGACAGCAGAAGCGAGCTCCGCTCAACCTTTGAGGCTGCAGCTATCGCCTTCTTTTGCAACTCCTGCAATGGCTCCTGAGCTGCCTGACCAACACTGAAAGAATATTGAATGATATCAACTGAACGCCATAAAAAGCGTTCAAAAGCTAGCTGAAAGAAGCAGCTACCTTTCGGACCAATGGGTCAGCATCTGCTAGATGGAAGGTCCTCAGCGGCAACTTGATGGAACGGTACGCAAAAGGGCAACTGCTGGCATTTGCCAAGGAACACCACAATTTTACAATGTTGGACGATTGGACGAGGCAGAAAGTTCAACTATATATAAGAGTCTGAAAAGTTACTAAAGGCCAGCCGAGGATCAACTCCGACACTGCCTGTGCCGCAAAGTTTGCCGGCTTCTTGCCCCAGACCTGCGCAATTCACACAGGGATACTCACAGTTACTCATAGACAGTTTGGTGGCGAGGGCACTGTGTGACCATCATGTTGGTGATGCCTAGATGTCAGGTCAAAATGTGTAAATGCAGGGATGTTGATTTCTGACAGAGTCTTGGGGATTGATGATTTCCGAAAAGAGTCGTTTGATGCGAGTCTTTGTGTGTGTGTGTCTGTACGGGCACGCACGCGAAATTCCACCTCCTCATCGTCACGTTCATTCTCCTGTGTTTGTTTGAACGCACGTTGGAGAATGCAGCCCTGTAGTGGGGCCAGCTGACAGCTGTCCCCAGTTGCCATATAGGATGCACAATCCCACAACGAAGCATCGCAGGGGCAAATTGTCTAGCTGACAAATGACATCAAATGACTGTGGTTTCCGACCAGCTCCAGTCCGATTGGAAGCATGAAGGTGGCCTGTATAAGTCACCACCTTCAGTTGCCTGAACTTGCCTCATGAAGTTCAAGAGTCCTCTGAAGGGTTACTGCAATCCCATCGTTTGACACGTTCAGAAACTTGGCTGTCCGCGCAACCAGGATGAGATTGCCTGATATTGCTCTTTGCCTTTGCTGCCAGTTGTGCGCTCACCAGGCTTTGACTTTGATTTGAGAAGTATCAGGAAGTGTCTGCTTCCTAGGTCATGACCTGAATTATGCTGTTGAGGTTTGTAAAGTGCATGTTGGGGTTCCCTACAATCTGGGGCCGTGCAGTGAGACTGATTGGCAAGGCAGTCGTGTCTCTAAGACAGCACGCCATTCAAGAATTGACTTGCCTCCGGCAAGCACATTCCCGCCAAGGTATGCGCACCTGAGCTTGAAGCGCATGCCGCATACCGCATACTTGATTGGACATCTCAGCCCCCGTTACGTAGACAGGGAAGGGCAAGGGAGTGCAAACAAAACTTTCGAGTTACATTTTTGCTCTGGCCGAAAGTACTGATGACGAGTTGCTTCAAACACCAAGGAGTCTAACTCAGCCAACATGTCTCAACTACTCCAGGATCAGGAGCGTCTGGAGAACGATGGGGTGCCAATTATGGGCAATGGTTGGACTAGAAGGAATCGATCTACCAGGCAACAACTGTCAATCCAGTCACGCATTATGACTTGTTTTGAGGCCCCTTATACAATGGCAGTGACATCGCCCAAGATGTGGCATGGTGTTCCCTGTCTCTCCTCCATCTCTTTCTCTTCCTCTTGCTCTTTCTCTTCCTCTTGCTCTTTCTCTCTCACTCTCTCTCCCTCTCTCTGTCTCTCTCTCTCTCTCTCTCTCTCCCTCTCTCCTCTCTCTCTCTCTCTCCCTCTCCCTCTCCCTCTCCCTCTCCCTCTCCCTCCCCCTCCCTCTCTCTCTCTCTCTCTCTCTCTCTCTGGACGGCACATCTCCTCGACCTTCTGATTCCATGTGTTAGCGACAGACCTGGTCTAGATAAAGCCTCAATGCTGGTTGCAAGCTGCTAGCTCCAGCAACTGACTGGCATCCGCTGTACAATAACAACCTGTATGTCTGTCATTCATCCTCCATGTCACCAGCTCTTCTCAAAATTAAAGGACCGGATAACCCCACAAGTCAACTCCTTCCAAGAAGCACCAAACAGATGTGAAAATGAGATGGTAAAGACAGGAAAGAGAAAGGACACGGTGGAAGAAAGAATGTGTTCAAGAACTTGTGTGTGTGTGTGACAGTGCTGTGTGTGACAAAGTTGTGTGTCAAAGATTTGCGTGTGTGACAGAGTTGTGCGTGACAAGGTTGTGTGTGAAAGAGTTGTGTGTGTGTGTGAAAGTGCTGTGTGTGACCAGGTTGTGTCAAAGAGTTGTGTGTGTGTGTGACAAGGTTGTGTGTGCAAGAGTTCTGTGTGACAAGGTTGTGTGTGTGAAAGAGTTCTGTGTGACAATGTTGTGTGTGAAAGTGCTGTGTGTGACCAGTTGTGTGTCAAAGAGTTGTGTGTGACAAGGTTGTGTGTGAAAGAGTTGTGTGTGAAAGTGCTGTGTGTGACAAAGTTGTGTGTGAAAGAGTTGTGTGTGTGTGACAGTGTTGTGTGCGAAAGAGTTGTGTGCGAAAGAGTTGTGTGTGTGTGTGAAAGTGCTGTGTGTGTGTGTGTGACAAAGTTGTGTGTAGGTTGTATGTGAAAGTGCTGTGTGTGAAAGACTTGTGTGTGACATTCAGTCAAAGAGTTGTGTGTGAAAGTGCTGTGCGCGTGTGACAAAGTTATGTGTCAAAGAGTTGTGTATGTGACAAGGTTGTGTGTGAAAGAGTTGTGTGTGACAGAGTTGTGTGTGTGTGTAAAAAAATGTGTGAAAGTGCTGTGTGTGACAAAGTGGTGTGTCCAAGAGTTGTGTGTGAAAGAGCTGTGTGTGTGTGTGTGACAAAGCTGTGTGTAGGTTGTATGTGGAGGTGCAGTGTGTGAAACCACTGCCAGCCCAGTGCCGTAAGGGCCACGCCTGCCACACAAAACGCAGGTGGATGTCACCAAGTGCCACGCCTGCCACACAAAACGAAGGCAAATGTGTTGTGTGTGTGACAATGTTGTGTGTGAGAGAGTTGTATGTGGCAAAGTTGTGTGTGACAGAGTTGTGTGTGTGTGACAATGTTGTGTGTGTGAGAGTTGTACATGACAATGTTGTGTGTAAGAGAGTTGTATGTGACAATGTTGTGTGTGAGAGAGTTGTGTGTGACAATGTTGTGTGTGTGAGAGAGTTTTGTGTGACCATGTTGTGTGTGAGAGAGTTGTGTGTGTGTGAGAGAGTTGTGTGTTGTGTGTGAGAGAGTTGTGTGTTGTGTGTGAGAGAGTTGTGTGTGTGGGAGAGTTGTATGTGGCAATGTTGTGTGTGTGTGAGAGAGTTGTGTATGACAATGTTGTGTGTGAGATAGTTGTGTGTGACAATGTTGTGTGTGAGAGAGTTGTGAGGAGAGAGTTGTGTGTGAGAGTTGTGTGTGTGTGTGAGAAGGACGCGGGAAGAGAAGGTGGAGGAGGAGGAGGAGGAGGAGGAGGCGGGAGTGCAGAGCAGAAAAACAAGAACCTCACACAATGTTGTGGGGGAAAAACGCTGGCACCTGCACGTCGAACTCTCAGGTTCCCATCACTCAAGGTTGCTCTCAGGCGATTGAAGACCTCGTCTGAACATGATTAGCACAGGTATTGCACTTGTGAAACCCATTACTTGACAAAGCTGGCTGCCTAGTGTTGTCCAAAACATTTCAAAACCGGTAGAGTACAGTTTTTGGATCTTTTTTGATAAGGTTTTGTTTTGTTTTTCTGTTTTCGTATCATTTGCCTTGTATCTGCAACAGTTTGGAACTAGAACCTGTCATTTTGCATGACATTTGCTACATTTTGGCATGTACACCGAGTTTCATGGAGGGCTCTGCTCAGGATTCTTTAGGGTTGCCTTAGGGATTCATTTGGGGTTTCATTTAGGGTTTCATATAGGGTTTTATTGTGGGTTTCATTTAGGGTTACGGTAGGCTTTCTTTAGGGTTTCATTTCGGGGTTCTTTAGGGTTTCATTTAGGGTTTTTTTAGGGTTTCTCTAGGGGCTTTTTCAGAATTTCACTTAGAATTTCTTTAGGGTTGGAGGGATCCATTTGGGGGTTCTTTAATGTTTCTTTAGTTTTTCTTTCGGTTTTATTTGGGGTTTCTTTAGGGTTTCATTTAGGGTTAATTTGGAGTCTCTTTAGGGTTTCATTTAGAATATCTTTGGGTTTCATTTAGGGTTTCATTTAAAGTTTCTTTAGGGTTTCATTTAAGGTTTCTTCAAGGTCTCTTTAGGGTTTCATTTAGGGTTGCTTTAGGGTTTCATTTAGAATTTAGGTTTTGCTTAGGATTCCATTTAGAATTTCTTTAGGGTTGCTTTAGGGATTCATTTGGGGCTTCTTTTGGGTTTCATTTAGGGTTTCATTTCGGGTTACTTTAGGGTTTCATTTGGAATATCTTCAAGGTTTCATTTGGAATATCTTCAACGTTTAATTTGGGGTTCCATTTAGGGTTTCTTTAGGGTGTCTCTAGGTTTCATTTAGGGTGCCATTAAAGGTTTCAGAAAGGGTTTAGCAAAGAAGTATACAAACAGGAGAAAATAAAGCAAAAGAAGCAGAAAGCAAACAGTAGTAAAGAAAGGAAGCAGCTCAGCAAAGGAGCAGGAACAAATAGAGCAGCAGAACTGCATGACTGCAGGAAAAAGGAGAAGTAGAAAGGAACAGAAGCAGAAAAGCAGAGAAGCAGGAAAAGCAAAAAGCGGAAAAGCAGAGAAGCAGGAAAAGCGAAAAGCAGAGAAGCAGAAAAGCAGAGAAGCAGGAAAAGCAAAAAGCGAAAAAGCAGAAAAGCAGAGAAGCAGGAAAAGCTAAGAAGCAGGAAAAGCTAAGAAGCAGGAACCCAAAAAAAACGAAACCTTGCGCAAAAACAAAATAAATAGCCATCCATTTCAAAACCGAGTTTGGAAGTTAGCAAACTGGAGTTGCTTCTGCCCTCACTACCAGGAAACTTGCGATCGAATTTTTTGGGTATACAATAGTTGACCCTATTGCCAAGTCCCTATTGCCAAGTCCCAAGGTCCAAACCAATTTTCCTGCATCTTCATCGAGGCGCATAAACTGTTCCAATGCATCCTGAGGCAGCAGTGTTCATGACGGCAGCCTTTGAAGCAGGTCACATTTTTCTTCGGATTGACAGCTGACCAATGTAACACTAAAGTGAAACTAAAGTCACTAAAGTGAAAGTTAGGTTTGGCAAAGCTTTCTGAGTTGAACCTTCCGACTCCGCCAGTGGTCATCCGTCAGGCACCTAAAAGTGAATCACTGCTGCGGTTGCTGTCAAGATCTGTCAAGTGTAAAGCATCCAAGGGGTGTATAATGTGTATATTTGCACATTGTTGAACTTTGTTGACTGCAAATGACCGGACTGGCCCTGGCCCATAAGCTAAGGCACACAGCAAGTTCCGGCGCTGTTGGCATGCTGCCACATTAAGTTTGTGCGTTGGGAGGCTTTTGCCCTGAACCTTCATGTAAAGATCGCATATGTATAGACTTGGAAACCCAACGGATCAACCTCTTGTCGGAGTAAAATCCATGTGTCCTTCATGGAAACTATCGCCGCATCAAACTACTGTACCCTTGTCAGCCCAACTTCATGCTTCATTTTGGCTGGGTTTGGAGCTTGCGCATTGCGGAACAACAGACCACAAGCTGCAAACAATTGCACACATCGACGGCCCGGTAGCCCAAAAAATCTCGAATCTTATATAATGTTGCAAATCGCGATTGCTGCAGTGTCGCTAGAACAGCGAGATATTTTTTCCAACCTTATAGTGCGACCCGTGCCTTGGCCACAAAAAGATGTTCATACACCGAGTCAGCAAACTGAACAACTGCACGATTGTAGCCCATGAACAATGTTGAACAATCGTAGATCATAAGCTAGAGAGCACGTTTTCATGCAAAGCAATACTTTTCCAATCCCATTCGAAAATGTGTGTCAACGCCGGGTGTTTTCCACATCACTGCAGCGACTAAACGTGTCAGATTCAGAATAACACACGCCGCGCTCAGGTGAGTTCGTGATCCGGAACATTCGGATATGGCTCTCAGTCCCGGATGCGGCGCCAGGATCTTCACTGGTTCCCAAAGCTGCCAGAAAGACTTTGTCGCTGACCGGAAGTTCGCACACCTTGAGCGACCACTTCTCGCATGCTTCAAAAAATATTCGCAAACTGCTCACGACCGTGCCGGAATCTGAGATGATTGCACGGTCACATAGTGAAAGCAAAACCAGCGGTTCCACATCCAAACCACGCGTTAACAACCGAAAAACAGTTCGACACAGAGCATCACAATTATAGTATCGGGGGTACACAATGTCAGAACCCAAGACCAAATCCAACACAGGAGGAACTTCAGAAGGAATGTCCGGTTGCTTCTCCCAATCCCACTGTAGAGGCGTCACAGCTGTGGCGCTGCTTGTGGATATGTTGTACTCTAGATTCATGTATCCGTGCTCTGCTCCTTCCACGGCTACAATGTTTTGAACCCGTGCATTTGCCAGTGACAGGGCCAAAAATCCTGTGCCAGCTCCAAGTTCGATGATTTTGGCGCCTCGCAATGTTGCACCTAATTGCATGTCCATATCGTGCTGCAACCAAAGCAGCAAAACTCGGGCAGCAGGCCACACAATGCAACACGGATCGTCATCAAACTCACGCACATCATGCAGTTTCAACAGTTTTTCACCACCTTTACGTTCCACCATTAGCAGAACAATGTATGACAATCATCCGCGGCGGTGGCAGGCTATGATGTTGCGCCGCACCGTCGAATTTGAGTTGGTTGCCTGCGGTGGCTTAAATAATCACATTGAAAACCAAACGACAATATGGCCCGATATAGAGCAGGAAGGAGGAGACGAGAACATAACAAAAAGTAACCATGATGGCTGATGGATGCCGAATGAAGATGAATGATGAATGATGATGAGTGATGACGGATGATAGTTATGATGATGATGATGATGATGATGATGATGATGATGATGATGATGATGATGATGATGATGGATGATGGATGATGGATGATGATGTTGATGATGATGATGATTGATGCTGATTATGATAATTATTATTGTTATTATGATTATGACTATGACTATGACTATGAATGATGGTGGGTGATGATGAATGATGGAGTATGAAGGGGGATGAATGATGAATGATGAATGACGTTGTTGTTTTGTATGATGTCTATGTTGTTTCTGATGATGATGATAATGATGATGATGATGATGATGATGATGATGATGATGACGATGATGACGATGATGATGATGCTGATGATGGCGAGTGATGACTGATGGTGAGTGATGACGGTGATGACGGTGACGATGACGATGACGATGATGATGATGATGATGATGATGATGATGGTGATGATGATGATGGTGATGATGATGATGATGATGATGATGATGATGATGATGATGGGCGACGAAGGATAAACGATGAACAATGAAAGATGAACGGTGAATGATGAATGATGAATGATGACTGATGAATGATGTGATGAATGATGAATGATGAATGATGAATGATGAATGAATGGCAACTGCTGAAAAATGAATGATAAAGCGCGATCGAGACGGTGAGGTATCATACATCCACAATTGGATACATTTTTCTCGCCAGCGGTTTGCTCCAAGGCTGACACTTGACGGACAGTTTATGACAGTTACACAAACAATGTCAACGGAATCTAGCTGGGCTACATATGTTTGTTGTTACATTAGAGCCCGGTTTGTACTGACCAGGTGATAGTCAATGAGATCAAGCGTCCTAACCCCTATGCATAGCTCAGGACCCAAGTGGCTCAAGCCGCTTTTTGAATTTTGGAAAGGCAATTTGACCTTACACTTCTTGAATTCAGCCAGAGCCAGGACTGAAAAATTGATGGGTCAGGTCCCTACATTTTATTTTGGGTATGTTCGTGTAGGGGGGTTAGGCCACTGCATTTCATGGTGTTAGCACCCGAGAGTATCCGAGACCATCTGGCACTACAGTAACTAGAATAGCGACCTGTCTCTGCCAAACATTGCATCCACTGTTTTTTTTTCCTTCTTAGCCTATCTTTGCAAGTCTTTGCACAATAAATTAGGGCCTTCGGTTTATCTGCAGTGTCGACCCCCCACACAGTCCCCGGGAGATGTTGTGCCACATGCACTTCCAACCCAACCCCCCCTATTTGGTATATCCTAGAGTTATTTGATATAGCCTGGGGTCTTCCTATGTGCCTTTCCAGGTAATTCCCCAACTCTCAAAACATCATGATTCAGAGGTGAGGGGGTTGGCGGTGTTAAATTTATTGTTGCATTTTCCCACTCTTCGGGTGGTCCTGGTGATTTGGTTGCGCTGAAAGGTAATTGCATGGGGGTAGAGGGTTTGCATTGTGGCGACATGTGGCCGCATCCTCCACATAGGCTAGTTGAAAACTCAAATTGTGCTGTGTCTTGTTATTGCAATGAGCCAACCATGCTTCAAACTGGTTCTTATAACAAGGCCCCTAACAAAATAAAATGTGGTGACCCAACCCCCGGTAGCCTCTCGTAAAATAGCTTACTCCTTAAGGAATTCATCAAATAGAATGAAATTGAGGCTCTTACCTTTTTAAGCCCGAACATATTATAAAATAAAATGAAAAACTGCGGTTTTAGCCTCCTGATTTAATTTTGGCATAACCAAGGGAGGTACATTAGCATGTTTCTCTAACAGGTTCTATTTAAGCCTGGCAAGGCTATTATTTGACTCTTACTTGTTAACTTTTAACTGTCATATTTGAACTTGAGGCCCACGGGGGGTGTGAACGAAAGCCAAGGTTCATATGGCTTGGAAACATGATGGAATTTTGACATGCTGAACACAGAGTGTCCAGAGCCTAGGGATGTCTAGAGCAACTATATGCGGACAATGGCAATGGTGGGATTATAGAAATTTCTGTTGTCCTGGAGTTTCGCACGCGGAACAGCAGTGTTTTGTGGGGCTGAAGGTGGAATACTGTTGATAAGGTTTGTAAAGAGCAGATTTTCAACTGTGGGCCCGCCAACAATTACAATTCTTGTGGGATACTGTGGGCAGGATAAGCAAATGCCATATTTAATCTTCAATTTTGGGCCTTGGGCCCCCCTAGAGGTATAATAGGTCGGTTCAAATTTGGATACCTTTGGCGAGACTTCGAAGGAACGTATCTAATCGTCAAGCTCCGGCCCCACCAAAAATTATAGACTTTTTCCGGGCTCAAATTTGAATACAGTGAATCAGATTTGCGACGAACATATCCAATCTACAACTTTGGATCCCCCCAAGATGCTAATTTGTTGTGGGGCTGAAGTGTGAATATTTTTTCACAAAAAGTGCCAAGAACATAGTCAATCTTCCACTTTGAGCTCCACCAAAAATAGTCATTTTTTGTAAGGCTGCAATTTTGAATGCTTTTGAGAACATTTGCAAAGAACATATTGTAAATTTATCGAAGAGGGCCTGGACCCCCAAAATAAGGCGTACATATGTTGCAGCATTTAATTTTACACATGTTTGATGGATTTTTGGTCGCGAAATTCTGCATTTGTTTGGGTTTGATGCGGCGGGTGTTTGCATTTGTTGTGGCATTTAATTGCGTTTGTTTGCATTTGTTCTGGCATTTGTTTGCCTTTGTTGCTGCATTTGTCCAATTGCATGTGCTGTGGGATGCGGCTGCAATTGTTGTGGCATTTGTTTACATTTGTTCTGTATATATGTTTGCAGATATACGACACCAACCGTAAATGCGGAACGAATGCAAGCATATATGTGATGTATGCAAATATATGTACATAGATGTGTAATTAAATGCAACAACAAATGCCTAACATCTTATTTTCTGAAAACAAACCTTATTTTCTGTAATGACTTAATGGTAAGATAGAATTTTATTTTCACGCCAATGAATGAATGAATAAATGAATGAATGAATGAATGAACGAACGAACGAACGAACGAACCCTGTATGCCCGTGAGGGCGGCCAGTTAAGGGCACAGGAAAGGTGAAACAAATATATGTATATTTACTTCTATATATATATATATGACATAGAATTATACACAGGTACCACTCACGGCCAAATCAAGAACAGAAATTGATGAAGTCGTCCATGAAAAGATTTGATGCACTTATCTTTGCATGTACTTGCATATTGTGATGATTTTTTTTAACGCATGTGTTTGCATTTGTTGTGGCCGAAGCTACAAGGAAATGCAAACATATGTTTGTTTGCGTCGGTATCAATGTGAAAGAAACGCAGTAACTAATGCAGGACATTCACGTATGCCTCCGCATGGGGTCCCTGGAGAAGGCCTTCCAAGAGCTTTTTGGTTAAACTAAAACTCTTTAACTTTGGGCCCCACGATTTTTTTTGCGCGCGGCTCAAATTTGAACTCGAAATTGATCATGTTTTGACCACATTTGGACAAGGGACAAGTGGGTTTTGCGCTACGACCCCTCCAGGACCTTGCACATTGCTGGTATATGTCTTGCTGGCATCAACGGGAAAGCGCAAAGACAAAACCTGGGCTAGAGAGTGTTCGAGGGACCTCGGAACGCCCTGGCAGGATTTGAGCCAGTGACCATCTGTTCCCAACACCGCTTCAAAATGCCCGGGAACCTTAGAGGAGTGAAGGAGGTTCTAATGAAAAGTCACTTTGTCGGACTCAGGCCTGCCCCTCCCCTTGCTGACAGGAGAAAAAACTCTAGCTAACTACCGCTAGCCTTCGCGATTTTTAACCAGCATTTGTGCTGCATTTAGTTTTTGTTTTTACCACATTTCACAATTTTTTTTGCTGCATTCCCCTTTTTTTCAAAATTTAACTCGTATTTTTGCCACAATCAAGTCGCAATTTAGCTAAAATTGAAGGAAAATCTTAGATTAAACCCTTAGTTTTGCTAAGTTTTAACCCCTATTTTCGGTACATTTGACTCCTTTTACCTCCTAAGCGAATTTGTTTGACTTTCAATTTTTCAATCCTAACTCCGGAATGTTCACTCCTGATCTTAATTTTTTCATTTTCGCCGTACATTTACCTCTCAATTTGTTTGTACCTCTTAGAGTTAAAAATCAAACTTCCAAAATCTGGGTAAGAATTAAAACGTGTTTTTCCAAAATTATAGCCGCTTTCATTCTAGGGTTAAACTTCGAAAATTGGACTTTTAACTGCAAGCCTAAAAATTCGGAGGTACATTTAAAATTAGAAGTTAAAAATTAGGAGTGATATTTTGCCAATCAACCTTCAAAACAAATCAAACGCAATTCTGGAGTTAAGAGGCAATAATTTAGACTAAAATATGCGTTGGGGTTTGAAAATCAAAAGTTACATTTTGGCGTAAGCATGCAAAAATAAAAGGCAAAGTTTGGCCTAAGCATTTACAAAAAAGGGTGAAATGCACCATTTAAATTGAATAAAAATTGGAATACAAAATTAATAGAAATATGAATAAGAATTGGCAAAAATAAGGGGTAAAAGTAGGCTCATGAGGGGACCGGATAGTTTCAGTAAATCCCACCGCGACCATTTTTGAATTGTGAAAGATCCGTAGCTCTCTGAAAGCAATGGCAGGTGAGTTGAGGAGCTGCTCACCAAGAGCAGGATTAGAGACAGAACAGGCGCCACAAAATGGTGAGCAAGACCAAATTCGCAAGGACCTCCTCGCATTACAAGCCCTAGTCCACACACAAGGAGGTAAGCTCAACACCATTGACCAAAGGTCAGCACACACAAAAGACCAAGTCCAAAAGCAACAGCAACTTGAAGCATCCAAGCAGGCCATCGTCTCCAGCTGGAAAGACTCAGCAGGACCAGCAGACCGCACACAAGCCGTTGAACAGCTGGTCAATCGCCATGACAACCTCAAAGGAAAATACGCAAGCACCACAACACTTCGCACAAAACACGGAATGGTCCAATTCAACATAGTTGAATTCTTCACAATAGAGGCCCGAAACGAATTTGTGGAGCTTGTGAGAAAGGATGCCATGATTTGCCATGGACAAATTGCAGTGGGTAGAGCCCAGATCCCCAAATACCAGCGAGAAGCCGACCAACCCCTCCGCTGTGCAATCCCCGTTTTTTCACAGTTAGAGGCAGGCAGCAACGCTACAAGCCAACCTGGGAAATGAGCGCAATATGGCACAACAACGAATGGATCCTCAGCATGCAAACAGCCAAACATGACAAAACCCAGATTACCCTCTATGTTGCTGAAGCCATGAAAGACCAATTCACAGAGAAGTATGCAGCCGAGTGGCAACAGTGGGGCGGACAAAAGGGAACCACGAAGGGCAGACGGCTACAAGCCACAAAACTTCTTCAAGATCCACATTGAAGCACTCACCCCGCAGACAGCAGCAGCCCTTGACACCCAGGACGCCACACTGCAGCACCAGCCGAAGCAACCCCAAGCCAAAGATGAAGACGATGAGATGGACGGAGGACCTCCTGACCTGAGAGGGCAGCGCAAAGGTGAGGGCAAGCATGCGGCGCAAAGGTGCCAATAGGACGTAGCGAACCACCACCCCATTCAGCATCATTTTAGCCACCAAATTATAGCGACCATTTCTAATTGGGATACCAAATCTCGCCGCCCAGTAGGCGAGCCGGGTGAGCCGGGCGAACCGCGGGGCGCTGACCCTATGACCATTTCTATCGACCATTTCTTGCCAGCACACACTAGTGACAAAGTGCACGACATCCCCAAAAGGNGCCGGGCGAACCGCGGGGCGCTGACCCTATGACCATTTCTATCGACCATTTCTTGCCAGCACACACTAGTGACAAAGTGCACGACATCCCCAAAAGGCCTCAGCGGCAACAGAGAGAGCAAAACCGGTCCAGCAAAAAGCAAGGTTTCAGGTCCGAAGCCGCCCGTTTACAACGACAATGCAACCAACAACAAAAACGCAACGAACACAGACGCAGACATCGGTGGTGTAAATCTAACATGCTATGTGGAGCGGGGGACAATGGGGGAGGTAGGTTGGCCGCCTCCCAAGTCTTACACGCAAGACTGAAACCCTTCAGCCCTTGAAAGACGCGCGTCTAGCTTCACACAAGCGCCTCTACGAGGAGCACCGCAACCTCAACAAAGCCAGTGGAATACCAGTATCACTTACATATGGTTTCAAAGTTAAAATAGTCACTTTCAACGTCCGCTCCCTCTTGAAAGCAACTATGCACGGCAACTCCTCGATCACATGCGCAGGCACGACATTCATATCTTGTGCATGCAAGAAACGAGATCCATCAACACAACCCAGGATGTGGTGGATAATTTCACCTTCCTGACAGTGAGCACTGTGAATACCAATCAACCAGAGTATGCAGGAGTAGGCTTCGTGTTGTCCCCAATGGCCCGGAATGCCCTTNTTCACCTTCCTGACAGTGAGCACTGTGAATACCAATCAACCAGAGTATGCAGGAGTAGGCTTCGTGTTGTCCCCAATGGCCCGGAATGCCCTTTTGCGCGCTTCTTTCATCAACAGCCGAATTGCTTGCATCTCCTTGCTCATGCGAGGAAGGGAATTAAACATCCTAAATACATATGTACCACAAAATGCCCGACCAGAGGATGAACGTCGAGACCATTTCGAACGATTGCAGCAGGCTATCTCACAAATCGTTCGCAAAGGATCTTTTGTTGTGTTGGAAGACTTCAATTCAAGACTCCAAGTCCGACTGCATGGCGAAGAGGATGTTTTGGGACCACACTTGTTTGGGAAAGGGTGGGCAGTTGTGGGGGGAGAAACGGATAATAGGTTCCTACTGTTAGATTTTTGCCGTGCAAACGATTTGCTCGTGGCCAACACATGGTTCCAACAGCCGGCAGCTAAACAAGTAACCTTTCAAGAACCTAGTGCACATTTTCTGCCTCCAGATAATGCCGATTGGGATCCCGCTAACTTTGCACAGTTGGACTTCTGCCTTATACCTCGGCGCTGGCATAACTCGTGCACGAATCTTTACAGTCAGCCAAGAGCAAAGTTAGATTCTGACAATTTTCCTGTAGTCATGTGTTTGCAAATAAAACTCGGAGCTAAACCAAAAGCGGCGCACCGTCGACATTGGGATTTCCAACAGGTAACAGCAGCCCAAATAGATGCTATGAACGAGACAATCAACACAATGCTTGAACCGAATCTACCTCACCAAGACCCTACCGCTCGATGGGGCACCCTAAGTGCTTTGCACGCCCAAGCAATAGACACCCACATTCCACAACAAACACTTCAACCTAAACAACCATGGATCACACAAACTACCTTGAATCTCCTGGCGAGAAGGGGGCAACTCCGCATACAAGGCGACCTAGCGCAAGTAGCTGCACTCAACAAGGCAATAAGAAAGGCAGCAAAACTTGACAAACGCAAATGGCTTGAAGAGCACCTTAGCACTGGAAACTGGAGACCCATCACCAATCTGAAGAAACCGTCCCCGCATAGGGCACTCACACTCACGGACACTACGGAGCCGGGACAGGTCAGGAGTAACACGAAAATTTTCGCTACTCATCTGGCCACCAAACTGTGGCAGGAAACTGGGCAACCACAAGGACTAGATACCACACCTATATATCAGAATCCACCGACCATTTCTGAAGCAACCATTTCTGTAGAAGAAGTGAAATTGGCAATCAAACAATCAAAAGCAGCCAAACGAGCTGGGAAAGACAACATCCCAAACGATTTTTGGAAACGACTGGAAAGAAGGGGTTTGGACGCCTTAGTTTCACTTTTACAAGTGTGTTGGGACTCCCAAACTAGTCCACAGCAATGGAAACTTGCCCAAGTGGTAGGTATCTGTAAGAAAGGTTCTGCAACTGACCCGGTCAACTACGGACCTATCAGTTTGCTCCACATTTTCTATAAATGGTACGCTCGCATTGCCAACCGACTTGCAACAGGACCAGATGACCAGATTAGCGAGCTGCAATTTGGATTTAGGAAGGGACGAACTACATCTGAAGCGATATACCTAGTCAGACGGCTACAGGACTTAGTAGACGCCAAGAAATATCAAGTACTTTACCTCATGTTTTTGGATTGGAGCAAAGCATTCGACAAGATTAGGCCAACTGCATTGCATCTTGCGTTGCAGCGACTCGGAAAGCCCAGTCACATGTGCGCAGTGGTGAAAAAATTCGTTAGCAACCCTCTTTTTGAAGTACTTTTGGATGACCAAATTTCTAGCTGCAAGGAGCGGAGGAGCAGCATCCATCAAGGATGCACATTAGGTCCGCTGCTTTATATTCTGCTTCTCACGGTGCTGTTCTACGATGAAGATACTAAGTACCTTGCCTGGCACCCCTTGTCAGTTACCCCTCAAATTCCATTCTTCGATATAAAATTTGCTGATGATACAGTGATACAGTCTTAATCGCAAGGACGAGGGAACACATCCAGGATCTCTTGTGGCACGTGCAGGAGAAAGTTTCCAACTATAGTTTGCACTTGAACCTGGATAACACCAAACTAGTTCTATACAACAGTGACGCTTCCATTGCCTTTCGAGATGGCAGCTTAGTTCAGCAAGCATCTTCGGTTATCGAAGGAAGTTTAGAAACTAAACCTTCCGACGATATGGACAAATGGAAAAGCACAGCCATGAAAGGAGGTCAGAAGATGGAAAAAGTTAGAAGATGAGAAAGGTAGAAAAGAAAAGATGCAGGCGCGCGAAAAGGTAGGAAAGTCGCGAAACACACTGTTTTTCCAATGTTTTGTCGCTCCGCAAGGTCGACAAGTCGGCCCGCTATAGCGGCGGGTGCCGAGACATCCGGGCAGATGAGAGATCAAAAATTGCACAGCGTTGTGACACGAAGCACATTTTGAAGCAAAAAGTGTCAAAAGACACCATGTTCGGACAACTTTTGGGAGTTGAGATGTGGAAAAAGTGTACGGCGTTGTGGCGCGAAGCACGTTTGGAAGTAAAAAAATGTTAAAAACTGCGGGGTTCGGAGCAGCACTTTTGGAAGTTGCGATGTCAAGAAGGTGCACGGCGTTGTGGCGCGATCCACATTTTGAAGTAAAAAGTGCCAAAACACACTACTTTCGGACAACTTTTGGAAGTTCAAATGTCGAAGAAGTGCACGGCGCTGTGGCGCGAAGCACATTTGGAAATGAAAATGTTAAAAACACCACATGGTCGGCCCACTTTTGGAAGTTGAGATGTGGAAAAAATGGACGGCGTTGTGGCGCGAAGCACATTTGGAGGTCAAAATGTTAAAACCACTGCATGTTCGGACCACTTTTGGATGTCCAGACGTCGTTTGTGTGGCAGGCGCACGGGATTTTACACCTTCTTAAAAGTGAGCTGAACGTGTCGGTTTTCTAGCATATTCAAAATTGATGCCAGGCGTGGGACCTTTGAAGATGGTTTCCAAAGACGCATTCTTCGTGGCAGCCGCAGTACAAGAGACACTTCAAGCAGAGATGTTACGAGGTCAGGGCGCTGATTTCCTGAGAGGGGTTGCATTTTGGAACATAAGATTTCCAGATTTGTCAAAGTCATCTTGTGTGACAGGCGCAGCACTTTCTATGACGTGGCTCTGCTTCTTCGTGCCATGCGCAGTACTTTAGAGACATGGCATGGAAAGATCGCAAAACGCATTGGTACGAGGCCGTCACCTGCATACTCAACGTTCCATTTTTGAGGGAAGCCTCGCAGAATTGTTTCGTTTTTGATGTTGTCAACTTCAAAACTTGAGGAGGTCTCACAGAATTGCTTCGTTTCGGAATGTTACACTACAACTACAACCACAACTGGAACTACAACTACAACTATAACTGCAACTGCCACTGCAACTACTACAACTACAACAACTACACCACAACAGCCACCACAACTACAACTACAACTACGACTACACCTACAACTACAACTACAACTACAACTCCGTTAACAACTACAATTACATGACAATTCCAACTATAACAATTACAACTACAACTACTACAACGACTACAACTACAACAGCCACAACTACACCTTCGACTGCAATTTCAAGTACATGACACGCACAACTACAATTACAGCTACAACAACTACAACTACCACAACTTCACCTACAACTTCAACAACTACAACAAACTACAACCAAAACAACCACTACCATTACAACTACAACAACTACAACTGCAACTTCAATTCCATGACAACCACAATTACCACCACTACAGCAACTACAACAACTACAACCATTACAACAACCACAACTACAACTGCAACAACTGCAGCTACAACCACACTAACCACTACAACTACATTACATTAAACCAGACCGCATAACACTACAAATACAGCTGCAACTACAACAACATTACAACTACAACGACAACCACAACGACATCTACAATTGCAACCACAACTACAACTACACTACATTACAGCTACACTGCGCTGCCTCCAACCACTTGTCGGTCCATCAGCGGGTTCGCTCTGCCATCCATCATTCGCAGCAACGAATTGCTCCTATAGGTGTCCTACTACTGGTATATTTAGGGGTGTTTATCGACCAAACTGGCAAACTTGGTCCAGAAATTCGGCGGCGGATAAGTGATGCCAGGCTGGTTTTCCAGAGACGGAGACACGCAGGGCTGTCGCTACATAAAAAGATTCGAATGTAGAAAACATGAGTTGTGTCCAAACTAATCTATAACCCCTCCACACTATGCCTCGCCGACTCGCAATTAAATAACGTTGATTCCTTCCATTCTGAATGTGGCGGAACTATTGCGAACATCCCTACCACTTTGGGGGCCATGCAACAAGCTCGAACCAGGGTCACCAACCATGAAGTTCGAATGCAGTTGCGTGAAACATTGTTGAATCAAGAAATACGGCTCCACCAGTTACACTTCTTAGGGCCTAGTCTCAGAAGGTGAATCAGAAACCCATCCCGTATTGTGGCCTTTAACCGGTTCCTTGAACCGTAAATCCTGGGGGGCCCTTTTCGGGCTGGCGTGACAAGAGGTAAATGGACAGAAAATGTTCTCGCTTTGGCCATGGCCATTTTTAACGACTATTTCTTTGAGGGGGCAAGCCGCAAAGGGACATTCAAAACAAAATCGTGGAAGTGGCTGCAAACCGGCGGTGGTGGTTTCAAGTAGTTGGCGCTGTTAGGTGTCAATGGCGTCGCCTACGGGAGGACAAGAACGGCCGCACCCATGGCAGTAAAACAAAAAATACTAATAAAACAAAGAAATGTGTTTCATGTAGCACAAACAGTACTTCAAGACACCCGTGAAAATATACCCTAAGGAAACCTTCCAAAAAGGTGGTAGGGCCTGGTAGGGCAACAATTGATTTGTTACACAAACATGTTTCCACACAGAAGTCCTTACACAAAGAAGCCTTTACACAGAGCAATTTCTGCACTTTTTTTTGACACGCAGAGATTCCTTCTCACAGAATTGTTTTACACACAGCGGTTTTTGCTCAGACAAGCTTTTACACAGAGCGGACACACAGACGCTTTTACACATTTTTACATGCAAACGCCTCCTTTTACACAGTTTTTTCCTTTGTACATGGCAGTTTTTAGACACAAACCTTTTCACATGCAGCAGTTTTTCCACAAAGAAACCTTTACAGAAAACCATTTTTCCTCCCATCACAGCAAAATTTTTACACGCAAAAATTTCACATAGAGAAAGTTTTGCACAGAGCAGTTTTTGCTCACAGATTTTTTCTCACACAGATGCCTTTTCACACTGAGCGTTGATTAACAAGCGCGGCCTCTTATACGTGGCAAGCGTGGCACTTGGTGACATCGACCTTCGTTTTGTGTGGCAAGCGTGGCACTGACGCGACATGAACCTTCACTTTGTCTGGCAGGCGTGGTTACGGCACTGGGCTGGCTCTGGTGGCGGCCTTGGTCGCCGCTGGTTGTGGGGCGTGGCACTTGGTGACATCTGCGGACGTTTTGTGTGGCAGGCGCAGCACTTCGTGGCAGCCACGTCACTTTCGTGTGGCAGACGTGGCACTTACGGCACTGGGCTGGCTCTGGTTTCACACACAGCTCCTCCACATACGACTGGCACACAACTCTGCCACACACAGCACTTTCACCCACACAACCTTGTCACACAGAAGCCTCGGACACACAAGTTTGACACACTCACACACACACACAAAGCAATTTCAGACACACAACTTTGTCAGACACACACACACACACCTCTCTTTCACACACAACCTTGTCACACACAAGTCTTTGACACACAACTTTGTCACCCACAGCACTTTCAGACGCACCTCTTTCACACATGGTCACACACGAGTCTTTGACACACACCACTTCCACTCACAATTTACACACAACTTTGTCACACACAGCACTTTCACGCAACTCTTTGAGATACAGCCTTATCACACACAATTCTCGCACACACAACATTGTCACACACAACTCTTTCACACACAGCTTTGTCACACACAATTTTTTCACAAAGAACTCTGTCACACACACACACACAACCTTGTCACACACAACTGTGACACACAGCCTGGTCACACCCAGCACTTTCACATACTTTCACACACAACTCTTTCACACACACCCTTGTCACACCAGAACTCTGTCACACACCATTTTGTCACACACACAACTGTTGGTCGCACACACTACTTTCACACACACCTCCTTGACTGATTGTCACACACATAAGTCCTC
Source organism: Symbiodinium sp. clade C Y103 (assembly GCA_003297045.1). Classification (NCBI taxonomy): domain Eukaryota; class Dinophyceae; order Suessiales; family Symbiodiniaceae; genus Cladocopium; species Cladocopium sp. clade C. The sequence goes on from BGPT01001055.1 coordinate 178,863, forward strand.
CACACACAGCACTTCCACATACAACTTACACACTGTTTTTGTCACACGCAGCACTTTCACACACAAATTCTTGAACACAATTTTTCTTCCACCATGTCCTCTCTCTCTCCGTTTTTTTCCATTTCATTTTCACCTCTGTTTGGCGTTTCTTGGACGGAGTTGACTTGTGGGGATATCCGGTCCTTTAATTTGAGGGGATGTCGGTGATGATGGTGGTGATGATGATGATGATGATGAAGATGGTGATGATGATGATGATGATGATGATGATGATGATAATGTTGATGGTGGTGATGGTGATGGTTGTAATGATGATGATGATGATGATAATGATGACGATGATGATGATGATGATGGTGGTGATGGACGGTGATGGACGGTGATGGACGGTGATGGAGATGGTGATGGAGATGGTGATAGAAATGGTGATGGAGACGGAGATGGTGATGGAGAGGGATGGTGATGGAGATGGTGATGCTGCTTGCTGATGCAGCAGGGGCCCGTGAACCTGTGACCTCAGTACCTTCCTCTCCTCAAACGCGATCTGCACCTTTTGCTGCGACTCTCAGGTCTTCGTCGCTNTGCTGATGCAGCAGGGGCCCGTGAACCTGTGACCTCAGTACCTTCCTCTCCTCAAACGCGATCTGCACCTTTTGCTGCGACTCTCAGGTCTTCGTCGCTTGATGTGAAAAAGGGCAGCTGTTGAATACAGCATCAGATTTGAATGCACATGAGATTGAATGGACAAAATGTCACATGTAATGGTTGATNCTTCGTCGCTTGATGTGAAAAAGGGCAGCTGTTGAATACAGCATCAGATTTGAATGCACATGAGATTGAATGGACAAAATGTCACATGTAATGGTTGATATTCCATGGGGAACATTTGCACTCCCCCTTTGTTGCACCGCTAGGTGTCAACAACATTCAAAAGACACAGCTCAAACTACCCCTTCCGCTTCTCTACAATTCACGCAGCCTCTCACTGGCTTCGCACTGACAGCACGTGGGCATCGCTGGTCAGTATGGCAGGTGNTTCCGCTTCTCTACAATTCACGCAGCCTCTCACTGGCTTCGCACTGACAGCACGTGGGCATCGCTGGTCAGTATGGCAGGTGTCATCTTGTTCGGAGAGTAAAAAAGTGATCCCTGGAGGTGGTCGGCCACGAGTGCCCTTCGACACCCTTTTGCAAAGATCACACCATCGGTACTCGGTCAAAGGTCCAACTTGAGGGCCTCGCAGATGGCGGCACTGTCTCCTCAGGTGATATACAGTGCCACATGGAGATCTAATCACTGAAAAACCCAGATCATAGGGTTCTCCTCCACTTAATGCTGCTGCACTCTTTGGTTGCGGAGCGCTCTTTGGTATTGAAGCACTCTTTGGTAGCGGAGCATTTTCTGGTCGCGGAGCTCCTCTTTGAATTTCGGTCCACATTTCATCTTCTTCTTCTGCTATTTCTTGTAAGACCGCCTCGATGTCGGCTGCGGTCAGCTCTCTTTCTGTCTCTTGGGTGGCGGGGGCATTTGAAGATTGGCCCCTACTTTCAGCCAAGCCATCACGGGGAAGCTGTCGCTGGAGTCCTCCGCCAGCTNATTTGAAGATTGGCCCCTACTTTCAGCCAAGCCATCACGGGGAAGCTGTCGCTGGAGTCCTCCGCCAGCTGTCGCTTCAACCCGGAGGCTGCCACAAGGGGGCGTCGTCCGGTCTCCTCCACCGGCTCTCGCCTCGCCTTGGGCACTGGGGAGGCGGACTGAACCCCTCTGGCCCAACCCCATCTCACCCAGTCTTCCAGGGAGCCGGACCACGCCTGACTGGCGCGACCCCACCTCACCTGGGTTTGGCTGTTGACCACCCCTTTTTCCTTTCTTTTCTTCAACTTCCTTTTTGGCTCTTTTCTGAAGAGCTTGAATCTCTTGATTTTGGTCTTCCCCTTCATCGTCCTGTTCTGACTCCTCAGCCGGTGTGGGGAGACTTCGGGAA
>BGPT01001055.1:191401-203125 GCA_003297045.1 Symbiodinium sp. clade C Y103
ACCTCGTTTCGTGCGAGAGGGTTGACGTTTCGTGATCCGTCGTCGGCACTGCCCGCGGCCTAAAGAGAGAAAGAAGAAGAAAGAGAGAGTGAAAAGGGATAGAGAGAGAGAGAGAGAGAGAGAGAGAGAGGAGAGAGAGAGAGAGAGAGAGAGAGAGAGAGAGAAAGAGAGAGAGAGAGAGAATGTGAGGATGTGGAAGATGTGAAAATGTGAAGATGTGAGGATGTGAAGATGTGAAGATGTGCAGATGTGAGAATATGAGGATGTGAAGGTGTGAGGATGTGAAGATGTGAAAATGTGAAGATATGAAGATGTATGACAGACCTTCACAGTTAGAAGAACCCTTCGCTCAGACGCTCTCGGGAAAAAGTCATGGTTAATATACTTCTAAATGTTTAGACAGTTTTTATAGTTATGCTTTCCGGCTGAGAATCATGCTTATAACTTACAACCTCTTATTTCTATAGTTAACCTATCTTACTACTACTAAGAAATGCTTCTTGACCAGAAATTGCCAACCATCATCGTTACAAGTGCTCAGCGATTTTGGTGGACGCGGGACTTTGTAGGATTGGATTAAAGTCAGCAGCCAGTGGATTGGTTTAAGGGAAAATCTGAACAGGAAACCTGGGTTTTTACCAGGAATTGTGGAAATCAAGACGCTGAGAAGTAGTCACATTTTGTTGAGGCCTTGTTTCTTGTAAAATCCTGCAACTGGCAGTCTGGAACTCGTCATCTTCAAGGGGTGCGACCAATGTCGGGGTGTTTTTTTTAAAGATTTCTTCGTGGAGGACCAAGCTGCAAAACGCCATGATCAAGGTAAAGATGACCAACTTTCTGCGGAAGGCGAGGCTGTTTCGGCAGTGCTCTGTTTCGCCGCTGGCAGACTGGTGGTTTTGACTTCTGGGCGTAGGGGTCAAAGGAACCTGGGATGGGTCGAAACTGATGAGTTTTCAGCGAGGGAAGGAGCAGCCTTTCCAGGTTGTTGATCCCTTTCCACAATGGGGAATGTTGAAGAGGGAACATGTGTAGATACAGTCGCATATAATACCCTTTATTTAGTTATTTAACATAGCTATTGAAAATGCCCCATCTACAGTATAGGTTATGTTTGATGACTTACCCAATAAACATGCTGATTTTCCACAGCAACGTTAAATCACCAGAGGGTAGATGAATTGGCTAATCACCATTGTTGATGCTCTAGATGAAAGTCCACCACATTGTTCACGGTCAAATCCGGCAAAAAAATCGAGCAAACAGTCATTAGATCATTTTGTTGATTGGTATAATACCCCATTATACCCCAACAATTACTGGAGATCATTTAATCGTGATTTTAACCCCAACATTTTCCCTTGCCCTCCAGCAAATGTTTACATAGATATGGAGAATCCACCATGAACCTAGATCGTAAACCCCAACGGGAAACAACCTTGGATTTCGAAAAATAGGACCCTCCCAAAAGATCAAAACATCGTTTATTATGATTCATCACTTTGGTGGGCCTATGTTTCTATCTTTTTGGGAGTTACTACAGATCTATATCTTAGTTTACCCAATGTTAAATAACTAGCACACCTATAGTAACATTAACATTAACTCTTTTTAAGGTCAATCTTACTGGAGGGAAGAACACAGAGATGCCTCTCTCAAGGCGGCACAAGAGGTGCGCGCGGAGGCGCAGAAGGCAGCCGAAGAGGCGGCGCAGGCGGGTTTCCGCTTGGGAGACGCGGAGACGGTGGGTTTCAGCACGAAAAACTGGCAGCTTCACCAGCAGAAATGGGAGGAATTTCACCAGCTGAGGATTGAAGCAGCCAAGAAAAATGGAGGATTTCACCACCATTTCGATTTCACGGATGATGTTGTGAGATTTATTTGGCAGGGTCCCTGGGAAATTACTTCAAAGATTCAAAGCATTAAAATGTTTGAATGCTCACAGGGATCACCCCAAGGAACGTTGAAACATGTCGTGCGGATGTTCCAGCTGTTGAAGGTCCCATTGATCGGAAATTCTAGGTCGTTATACTGCCTGCTTCATCGGTGAGTACCCCTGTTTGTGGCCGGGTTGTGCAATTCCACCTGATCCATGTTTCAACATGTCTTTTATATTTCGATGCCAGGATAATCTGGTGTCCCAAATTGTCCCGTTTTCTCCTTGATTGCTGATTTTGTGAATCCGTTTGGACGGTTTTAACATGCATTTCAACGCCTGCCCCTATCAAGGTTTCTCTCACCAGTCAACCAGGTACCATATTTTGGAGGCATGAGCTCCCCCATCAATCCCAGCCATTTTGCTGTTCACGGCTCTAAAAGGATTTTGACACGGAACCATGTGTAACCCAGTTAATCCCAAGAATATCTCTATGTTTTTTTTTCCATGAAATGACATGGATGTTTACATGGAATATCCGGTAATACCATTTTCAGTAATATGTGTGATTTATTTAAATTTAATTTATCGATTAATCCAGTCGATGTGTCCCCCCATGGTCCCTTCCCAAGGCCAAGCAGACACAGTCCCCTCAGACACCCCGACTTTCCGTCACCGAGCCGCTCGGCGGAAGCATCATCTCGAAGTCAATGGGAATCGAGCGGGGATGTAGGGGGATACCCTCCAGCAAACTAACATAGCTATTGAACATGGCCATAGAAATAGTTGATTTACCTATAAAAGATGGTGATTTTCCAGTTGGCTTTTTGTATGTTTACCAGAGGGTAAACCATGGGATTCAACCAACTAACAACCCAAAAAACAGCTGGCAATGGGAGATCCCAGAACAAAAATATGGAGGTTTTGACGGGGTGTCGAAGTTTAGCTGGGGGATTTTCCAGCCATATTTGGCTCCTGCAGGGTGGTTAACAAGACTATACAAAACTTGGGATTTGATATGATCTAGCCATAAAAAACATGGGGATAGAATGGGATAGATCTAGTGTAATGGCGATATGACGGGGAGATACCCTCTGGTAAACTAAGCAATGGAAAATTACCATGTTTATCGGGAAACTCAACCATAAATGGCAATTTTCAATAGTAACAGAATACCAGAGGGGAGATTTCAGGCGTATCCATGGATGATCTGGGTGTGAGTAGAAACATCTCAGCTTAAAGTAGAATATGATTGTGCACCCAATAATTGGATGGTTTGCAACAGATTATCAACATTTGTCTGTTTCTTTTTTGGCCTACTATTTTGACCTCTTTACTTTACTGTACCAATGTTTGAGGGTGCACGTATCAGTTATTTTGTTGCCTCCATTCTTGATGGGTGAAACTCCCCAATAGGNACTATTTTGACCTCTTTACTTTACTGTACCAATGTTTGAGGGTGCACGTATCAGTTATTTTGTTGCCTCCATTCTTGATGGGTGAAACTCCCCAATAGGATTTCCACTCATAACAGTCTTTTTGTTAGGGTAAAATCATCAACCAAGAATAATCATGTTTGTCAGGTTGCTGGGTGAACATACCCAGATTTACATTGGCCAGTTCATATCAGTTCATACTTCGTTGGATGGTCATCCAGAGATTTCTTTGCTAATTCGGACTAGGTGACTTGATTCTGTTAAGCTAACAAGGATCACGAACAGATTTTGCTAAGATTGTGATTGTGATTTCATGTTACCAAGATCCCGAGATTCTTTTTCCGTCAATCTTACCATCCCGAGACGTGTTTTGTTTCTTGGGGATGTTTTCCCAATGTTTCTTAGTGATTCTTAGTGAACATATCCAACAATTGGGGTCATAACTCACTTACTTAGTGGAATGAACCGTNTTGTTTCTTGGGGATGTTTTCCCAATGTTTCTTAGTGATTCTTAGTGAACATATCCAACAATTGGGGTCATAACTCACTTACTTAGTGGAATGAACCGTGAAGTACCGCTTAGTAAACTAACATGACAATGGACAATTGACTGTTTACATCTGTTTTACGTATGATAAAAATGGTGATTGTCCGTAGCAAACTGTGAAATTACCAGAGGGCAAATCCAATGTTTCCCATTAAATCCCCGTGGAATCTCCCAAAGTTCCATTTTTCCTCCATCTTTTTTTGTACCCTACATTCACCCACTTGAAATATATGATATAGAGTATCTTTATTAGTGGGATTTAGCCTCTGGAGATATCTATCTATATCCTCCGGTAATCAAACATGCCAATGGGGAATCCACCATTCAGTGCGATTATTTTCCCAGCGAACTAAACCTCCATTTATAAGAATTTTCCTATAATATACCCATATGATATCCCCATGAAATCCCAAGATATTTCCATCAAATAGCACTAAATTCTATAAATTCCCGAGTTTGCTGATATCGGAGGGTGCTATCCATTTATCTTCCATCAACATTACATGCCATTCTAGTCCATGAATATTCCATGATATTCCCATTATATCCCACATTGATTAGTGTTGCTCCATTGTATATCCTCATGATATCCCACATGATATTCCCTTTATCCTATTATCCCATTACATCCCTGTACAAGGTGGTGCCCCATAGTTAGCTAAGTTGGGGAATATACTGGAACTTCAGTAGCTAGGGTTTATGGATGTTTATGGTAGATATATCGAACTAGTTTCTACGGATTAATCAACCAACTTATAACTTTGTGGCCCCACATTGGAATAGTTTTATCATTGTTATATGCCCCATAAACATCCATAAACCATAGTTATCCCATGATATCCCTTTGTTATACATGATTATACCACCATTTTCCAGATCCCCAAAATATCTCCTGCAAGGTATGCCAGAAATTTGACCGCAGCCGCTGGTCTTCCTTTGGACGATGCGGAGAGGCCCTCGGACCACAAGGGGAGCATCAAAAAGGCATGCAGTGACTGGGGGAGTTTATGGAAAACCCATGGGAAAAATGCGGTGAAATACATGTTTAGATATTTAGATATATAGATAATATCTAGATATTATATGATGATATATTTAGATATTATATGATGATATATTTAGATATTATATGATGATATTGTGATATTGTATATATATATATAATCATATATATATATATATTCATATATGATCATACATGTGAAAACATATGGATATATCGGATAGATAGACATGAAAAACATGGAATCGTTTGCAATGGAACATCACATTTTCTCATAAACTCAGCAAACTAAATGGGCCATTTTCTATAGCTATGTTAAATCAGAGGGAACAATAATATCCATTAAACCCCAGGCACAGGTTTGTTCTTGTTGTAAACCATCTCATTTCTGAGTGTAGGTATGCACAATTTTGACACACAAATCACGAATCAGTCGCAAGTATCCAAAAGAAGAGGTGTCACAACTCAGTTTCCATACCACATGAAAAAACGAAGCAAGAAAACTCCAAGAAAACCCAATCCTTGGAGGCTTTGTTTCTTCCCTCCCCGAACTCCTCAGCGAGTTCGACCAGGTTGGTCGACATGATGCGACTTCTCAGTGATCAGTTTCTCCCGCGGCCTGACTGATCAGCCGAGCAGCGGTCCAACATGTTGGATTTCACCAAGAAAGATTGGGGTTTTCGCCGTGCAAAATTGGGATTTAACATGATCAAAGGCGGATTTTAAGCCTTTAAAATGGGGAATTTATATGGATTAGTCATGAACACTTGGGATTTAACAACCAAAAACGGTGGGATTTACAATGATTTGATTATGATACCTAAGTTGGTGATAGTTAGTGTGTAACTAGGTCAACTATGTTGAGCAGTGTTGAAACCCTTGTTGGGTGATGATTCGTCCGGGGATTATTCTTCCATTTATACATTGGGATTTTTAACAGAATGCATGAACTGGTGGCAAGCTGGGAAATTCAAGTCTTTTAATACATAGTTTCAAGATGTTTCAAGGGTTTTTTATCTGTGATATCTCTGCAGCAGCCCTTGATGTGCATGCTGCCGTATGTTTCAAGGGTTTTGAATGGGAAATAATCCATCGATCATCGGGGACTTTCCAGCAAGGTTTGATTACCAGAGTTACCAGAGGGTAAAACCAAAATCTAACAGTTGTCGCTACTGTAGATGTCGAGTATCTCAGGTTGGTGAAGTCTTATTTGTCGAGATCTGTCACTTCATATCGGTTTCACACATGTAAAACAACCGGCTTTGATAATATGTACCCTCTGGTTATTTAACATAGCCATGGAAAATCCACTAGACATGGAGGTTTTAATGGGAAAATCATCCAAAATTAGCCATTTTCCATGGCTATCTTAAATAACCACAGGGTATATAATCTTTCATATCTGGAAGCTAACATGTTTGAAACGAATTTGTGCAGCAAAACTGGGATTTCAGCAAGCATGGGGATGCTACTGGGCACGGGCTCGAACCAAGCAAAAATGAAGAGTTCACCTACCAAGACTAGGATTAATACAGATTCGTATTTGCATGTTTTTTTTCCTACTTGCGGGTTGACAAGAACTTGAGATCCGGGTTCTTTCAGGAATCGGAGATGCTCGCAAGGGGGGGAAAGATGGTGATTCGCCATCAACATTTGGGGGTTTCCTAAAATGGGGGTATCAAAAAATGGATGGTTTATAATGGAAAATCCTATCAAAATGGATGATTTGGGGGTACCCCTATTGTAGGAAACCTCCATTTGGAACTTTTCCAGCTCAGCCCAGGTTTGTTTATCAACAGCTCCTGGATATGCTCTCCATGCCTCTGCATGTTGCCTGGCTACCGGCAGCTCAGGGCGCCCTCAGACTCATGTGATGAATTGGTTAATGTGGTAAGTCCAATGATATAAACATTCTAAACCATCCCCAAACCATATTCATCCAACTGGACTTACCACATCAACCATCAGTTGATTTTATTAATGTAAGTTCAATGGAGAATCATAATCATGAGTTGCTTGTCGCATATGGAGGTTTCCTAAAATGGGGGCACCCCCAAATCATCCAAGTCATTAGACTATTTTAGTATTGAAACCCGTGGTGACTTGGGGATCCCACATCTAAGGAAAGTCTCAATCTGGCCATGTTTATGACTTGTATAAACCCATCTCCAAATGTCGGATGTATTCTTGGGTTTACCACAGTACTGCCTTTTTCAGTTTTTTTGTTCGAATCGTGTTCAAATGGGCCATGGGCTAGACCTGGCATTGACCTCATATCACAGTCCTCGTCAGCGCTGAATTTGTTTCCACAAAGCTATTTTCATCTATGGATTGAGTTTGGTATAGTTCGGTGCGATTGTTTGTCCAGCATTAAAAAAAAAAACAAGCGCCAGTCTTGTAGGTATCTATATGATCCTAAATGCATAGTATGATTTGCTGGCACAACATCTCCCAAAATCCACCATGGATGCATTTTCCCCCAACAAAACCACCGAGACGAAGCACGGCTTTGCGACTTGGGCCATGAGGAACAGAAGACTGCCCTGAAGATGTTGTCTTTGGGCCATGTGGATGTGAGCTCTCCCATGCGCGCCCTGGCCTAGACGGACGGCCTAGCCTTGGGCATCTGGTGGCAGGTTTTGAGGTGAGTTCCCCCTCATGTAAACGTTTACGATGTGGAAAAGCCACTGTTCGAAGATGATGTTCTTGGGGAAACCATAGGTTTTCCCAGATCTATATATGTGAGTTTCCAGGAGGGTAACCATGAAAAATGGTGATTGAACCAACAACAATAGTAGTATAAGGGGATGCAATGGGATTTATGTGGAATTATCTGGATGAATCACAACAACCTCACTCCAACGTCACAGTAAACATTTGGAAAAGTAGGGGTAGGTATGCCAAAATGACCAAACATATCCACAACATTCCACAACAAAGTGGTGCCTCTTGGCTAGATATAAGTTGATTTTCGGATACCTAACCAAGTCCATAGCACGCCCCCCAAAAAAGAGTAATTTCCAACTGAACTATTGAGCAGATTGTTTCCCTCCTTTGACGTTCCAGATGGGTCCTTTCTTTGACGTTCCGGATCGGTCCTTTCTGAACCTCTGAAGATTGTTTTGTTCTTTGAGAGAATCTACCCGGTCTGATAAATTTCGAGGTTCCAAATACGGTCAAGTGTCAAATTGAGCAGTGTTCAAGACTCTTGTTGTGGGCTAGATGAATCACCTATTGAGACTTCCTTATTTTGTATCCCCATGTTGCAGATCTTGGAAAGAAAATGCTGAACATCCAATTTGATGACTGGTAGAGTCCCAATCTTTGGTGAAGCTGGGTCTTGTTCAACAATTGCCAGCGGCCTTTCCAGGTGCGAAAGGGGAAGGCCGCAGCGGTTTTTCCCGGCTTTTTGGGGAAGGGGTGACCTCGAACAGCGAGAAACGGCCATAGGAAGGGGATGTGAACCACCATCAACCAAAGGTGTTTTTCCCCGTACCCCATCGAACTAATTCTACTTGTAAGAAGACTGTGGATATACCCTCTGGTAATTAGACGTAGCTATTGAAAATGGCCATTGAAATAGTGGATTTTCCCATTAAAAATGGTGATTTCCCATAGTTATGTAGACATTTACCAGAGGTTACATGAATATACCATATACCACAGTTAAACTCCATAGCTTCACCAACTTGGAGCCGCAGGCGCCAAGAGTCTGGGTATTGCAAGTCTATTGGCCACGCAGCTCTTGGTGCCTCAGCGGTTCAGCGGGATGTTATTGGGTTACTGTGGATGGCCTGAACCAGCTGGTAACCATTAGGTAACCATAAAACACTGTAAATAGTGGGATTATAATGGGATAAACCATCTACCAACTGCTGAAGGATTTCTCCCATGCACAGTATCACTGAGGATTCTGATGGATTATGATGGATTGCGAACTGTCATATAGGGATAATATATGATAATATATGTACTGGGAACATAATGGACTATTAATGGAAAAATAATGACAATTACAGTAGTGATTAATGGGATGTAATGGACTATTGAAGGATCATGATGGATTATGTGCACTCCGGTGTCACCAAACATAGCTAGCTGAGAAATCACGGAACTAAATGGAGGTTTATAGCTGGGAAAATCATCTATCAATATCAACTAGCCATAATGAATTAAGTAGTGATGGTCTGGAACATTTATCAATTGGAAATCACCATAAATCGCTGAAGTTATGTGTGTCCTTTTATTTGGAAGATAGTAGAAAATGGATGGAGAATCATGAGTTGTAGAAGTTCGATGCAGTGGCACTGGCAACATCACTTGAGTTTTCGCTCCAGGTTATGGCCTCCCAGTCGTGGGTTTTTTCAGCCATGAATTCCCAGTCGCAATCAGCGAATTGATTTCCCCCAGTCGGGTGAATCAACTCCCAGAATTCACTGAGACTCGACTGATCAACTCATAGAGGAGGATGATTCGCAGTGACCTGCACTGGAAGCCTTGCAACAAGTAGACTGTAGTTGAGCTATTGACAATTGGTCAAGGCGCCCCCCCCCTCAACCTAGCTTAATAGCTGTTGTTGGGGGGTAACTATCAGGCGGACTCTTTTCTCTTGGAATGCGGTCAAGGACTCCAGGACAACTTGCAGGACCTTCGTCATAATACATGCTAACTCCCTTTTTCCAAGTAAAAGCATCTTTCAGAACCAGTGGTTTTTTTCCGCATACTTTTCCATCCAAAATGAACTAAAATGGTGAGTTTCCCCTGGACTTTGGATGCGAAACCGATGCGTTTTCCACGTGTTTTTCCCCAAAAAGTGCCCCAAACCTCAGCCCGGCGAGGCCATGAAACAAGCTGCGGGTCTGTGGGATGAAAAGACCATACAGGCGCATGTTGGGAGCTGGAAAACTTTTGGGGGAAGTTCACCAGATTTCGCCTTTAAAAAGGGGAATTTCACCATCCAAAATATGCTTTTCCAGTAATTGTCCCCATGATATTCCGCACAAAAATACATATACCCATTCTTTCTTGGGTTAAGGTCCGGAGTTGTTGTGGTTTGAATATGGTTGAATCCCATGACAACTCCTTTTTGGGTTGCATCAATGAAGTCCCTGCTGGTGAAACCCCAGCATTGGTCGGTGAGATTCCCCAAATACATATTCCCAGAATATGGCCATTACATTTACACTATATCTGGGCAAATTAGAGCGAGCCCAGCCGAGGAACGAGGTAGGGTTTGTAGATTTAACGAGCCCAGCGACGAGGTAGCATTTTTGAATTTAAGGACAAGNTTTCTTGTCCAAAACTAGATTTTGGAACTATTTTTGAAGGTCTGGGTCTGGGTTTAGGCTGTGTGGAACAATTTAGATTTTAGAACTATTTCTGGAGGTCTGGGTTTAGGCTTTGTGGAAAAACTTATATTTTGGAACTTTTTTTGGAATTCTGGTTTAAGGCTTTTTCTTGTCCAAAACTTAGATTTTGGAACTATTTTGGAACTATTTCGGAACTTCTTCTTGTCCAAAACTTAGATTTTGGAACTATTTTGGAACTATTTCGGAACTTCTTCTTGTCCAAAACTTACAATCAGTTTCCGAAAAAAAAAAAGTAGCCCCAAAAAACCATCTTTAGGGATCGAAATGCATTATTTGGGGCTACTTTTTTGGAGGTCTGGTTTTTTCTTGTCCAAAACTTAGATNAGTAGCCCCAAAAAACCATCTTTAGGGATCGAAATGCATTATTTGGGGCTACTTTTTTGGAGGTCTGGTTTTTTCTTGTCCAAAACTTAGATTTTGGAACTATTTTGGAATTTCTCCTTGTCCAAAACTTCCAATAGTTTCCGAACAAAAAAGTAGCCCCAAAAAACCATCTTTGGGGATCGAAATGCATTATCTGGGGCTACTTTTTTGGAGGTCTGGCTTTTTCTTGTCCAAAACTTAGATTTTGGAACTATTTTGGAACTATTTCGGAACTTCTTCTTGTCCAAAACTTANGGCTACTTTTTTGGAGGTCTGGCTTTTTCTTGTCCAAAACTTAGATTTTGGAACTATTTTGGAACTATTTCGGAACTTCTTCTTGTCCAAAACTTACAATCAGTTTCCGAAAAAAAAGGTAGCCCCAAAAAACCATTTTTGGGGATCGAAATGCATTATCTGGGGCTACTTTTTTGGAGGTCTGGCTTTTTCTTCTCCAAAACTTAGATTTTGGAACTAGTTTTGGAGGTCTGGGTTTAGTTTTTTTGGGTCCAAAACTTAGATTTTGGAACTATTTTGGAACTCTTTCGGAACTTCTTCTTGTCCAAAACTTACACTCAGTTGCCGAAAAAAAGTAGCCCCAAAAAACCATCTTTGGGGATCGAAATGCATTATTTGGGGCTACTTTTTTGGAGGTCTGGTTTTTTTTGTTCAAAACTTAGATTTTGGAATTATTTTGGAACTATTTCGGACTTTCTTTTTGTCCAAAACTTACAATCAGTTTCCGAAAAAAAAAAGTAGCCCCAAAAAATCATCTTTGGGGATCGAAATGCATTATCTGGGGCTACTTTTTTGGATGCCTGGCTTTTTCTTGTCTAAAAATTAGATTTTGGAATTATTTTTGGAGGTCTGGGCTTAGGTTTTTTCTTGTCCGAAACTTAGAATTTGGAACTATTTTTGAAGGTCTGGGTCTGGGTTTAGGCTGTGTGGAACAATTTAATTTAGATTTTAGAACTATTTCTGGAGGTCTGGGTTTAGGCTTTGTGGAAAAACTTATATTTTGGAACTTGTTTTGGAATTCTGGGTTAAGGCTTTTTCTTGTCCAAAACTTAGATTTTGGAACTATTTTGGAACTATTTCGGAACTTCTTCTTGTCCAAAACTTACAATCAGTTTCCG
>BGPT01001056.1:7347-29847 GCA_003297045.1 Symbiodinium sp. clade C Y103
CAAGACGTGGATGCAGTGAGCAAGTAAATGGACGTGGGTAGCAGGTGAACGTCCCATGTGTGTGCACTGCGCCAGGAACGTTTTCAAGTCCCCACCCCACCCCACCCCCACCCCACCCCTGTGGTCAGTTTCCCTCCTAGTATACGTGTCTATGCAATGCATGTACTGTTGGTAGTAGCTTCCGTAGTTACCACTTAATTCACTACTTCCACTGCGCCACTTCGTGGCTCAAGACTGAGAAGCATAGCTCACAGAGAAAAGCCGCTGCGCTCACTGATCAGGTACTTCCAGGTGTGTAAATAGACCAGGGCCCCTAAGGGGAATACCACGTCAACCCCCACCCCCACCCCACCCCACCCCACGCCCCCAAGCCCCCTAATTATAAACCCTAAAGGTAGCTACTAGGTACAAGTGACCCAGAATCCGAGTCGTAAGTGACCCCTACTAGTCGCAAGTGACCCTTAGTCGCAAGTGACCCAATTCTCGAGTCGCAAGTGACCCAATTGCCCTATTTGGCCCTACACATAGAAAGAACTATTATAATTATGGTGCATATATCTATCTATCCATCCATCCATCCATCCATCCATCCATCCATCTATCTATCTATCTTAGATATGATATAGCACGTATAAGTGTAATAGTCTAGAGACTACATACCTTACAAAGGGGGGAACGAAAGCCAGGAGTGTGTCTATTCTGGTAAAACAAGTATAGTACATCCCTAGCACCAGCCCCCTGGGCCGATTCGCATACCTCCTGCTTGAAGGATCATCCCACGGATTGTAAGTGGTGAAGACAGGTTATCTCATCTATAACTAGGTGCCCTAGCCCCATTTCACAACCAGTTGCCATTCCATATTCCATCATATTCATCTTCCCATTTCTGTCCGTTTGCAATCATTTATATAATGTTGGCATCCCAATGCCATAAGCCTATCACTAGGGGATGGTTGAAATCCCACCCATAGACATGATTATTTTTGAGATAGTTTACCACATAAGCCTCCATCTGTCACATCAATATTCCATTAAACCACTGAGAAAACCCATTAATCACTCTAAAATCCCTTTAAATCAGTATGAAATTCTTTTAACATCCCATTGAATCACTACAAAATCTCATGAAATCACTATAAATTCCTATTGAATCACTACAAAATCTCATGAAATCACTATAAATCCTATTGATCACTACGAAATCTGATGAAATCACTATAAAACCCCCCTTGTATCCTAGCTATCCTAGCTGGCTTTGACCACTTACGCTTCGCACCTGCAAGCTGCAAAAGCCCGAAGAGGAGCTCTGCGAAGTTTCCTCGGCTTCCTCCACGACTTGCTCCAGGAGACCAGTGGAGGACCTGGGAAGCCATGGAACATGGGAGTTTACGCAGGAAAAATGGTGGGTTTATGATGGATTTATGGTGGATCTATGGGATGTAAAATGATATGAATGACCTGTTGGTGCAGTTGGTGTCAAATATATGGACAAATGGGTGGAATACATGGTGGATAACACTACCACCATTACATTGTCATTGTGTATCCAATCTTAAACTGCACCCCAAAGCAAGGGCTGATATTGTGGGGGTTGTAGACACGGGGTAATCAATTAATTACTATACCGGATTACCTGACTCAAAACAATCCAAAATTGGACCAAAAGAGTGAAACCCATATCCATATGATTAATTATGATTTGCGAGCGTGCAAATCAGTCCAATAACTTTGAAAACCTTTCGAATTCTGGACCCAAAAAACCCTGTGAAGAGCAAACTGCCTAAGAGATCTGCAACATCACTGCAATCAAAACACGCCTGAAATCGCGATCCAAAAGGAGAACTCATGAAAATCCTCAAACGCGTTACCCCAAAGTCAGAACGAGGACTCGGCGAAATGCCGAGTGACAAAGAGAAGGGCTGGGCACCTCCATGCAGATGATGCCTCAGCTCTGGGGATGGGAGTGCTGGACCGGGACGACTTGCAGACAAAACGACATGCTTATAGCCGTCCCCCAAAGAGACAAGAACATCATTTCCCACTGTTCAAGGGGTGGCTATATACATACCATATACAGGATACATTTTTGTAACGCCAAAGAAAAATAGTAACCGTTGGACGAATATATACCCCATCATATCCCCCATGATCTCCCTACATATCACCACCACATCATGATAACCCCATGACAAATTCCCTAGAATTCCCACCCAAAAATCCTCATTTCTGGTGGATTTCCCACTAAGATAGCCTGAGACAGCCACATTTAGTTCGATGATTTTCCCGTTTTTCAACCTCCACTATGACATACCTGGTAGCTACATGTAGCTACAAACCACCTCCAAGGTGGTGTAACCACCTTCAAGGTGGTGCCCCCCAGTTGCAAGTTGGTTTATAAACCATTCTAATTATAAACCATAGTAACTATAGATAGATAGGTAGATAGATAGATAGACATATATATATATATATACCATAGATATTGGAGTTATAAGCCAACTTAGCTAACTATGGGGCACCACCTTGTTAACCACATCCACCAGGTCACCGGTGTCTCAGCAGCAGCACCTGTTCCTCCACCTGCGACGTCGTCAGCTGCGCCGCCAGCTGCGCCGCGAAGTCGTCGCTGGACGCGGCCTGCGCCAGAGCCAGCTGCAGCGCCTCGCAGCTGCGACGGCCTCGGCCGGGGGGCGGAAGGTGGGGAAGAACCATGGTTCATGTAGGATTTCATGGTGATTCAATGGGATTTATAGATGTTTATGGTGATTAAGTGGGGTTTATGGTGATTATAGTTGTAGTTAGATGGTTTCTACGCAGTGTTCAATATGAACGGTGGAAGGGATTATCATAGAACCATGATGTGGATATTTATGCATCTAGAATTATAATGAAGTAATATGATTTGTATGAGTTGTATTTAATTTATAGATCTTGCAAACTTGGGCAGATTCAATTGTCTTTATCTATAAAGCTATGGAATTCCAAGAAAAATCAAGGTTTCGAATAGCGTGGCTTTAGCAATGGAAAACTGAAAGATGAAGGTATTAAGCGGCAAGAGTTGGGAATGAACCAACCAGATTCCAACCAAAATCAAGCCATTATGCAAACACACGCGCAAAACAATGGGTGTGTGTCTGAAAAATTGTTAAACCCATTGATTATACCATTGTGCACCTATTTAATGGAGAATATGATGATTAACCTGTGGATTTCGGGGTCCTTTGCTTTCAAACCCAATTTTTTCCCCCCAGTTTCCAGGCCAAGATGCTCAGCACCGCTGCCGAAGGCAGCACTGGATTTCGGAAGGAGACGCCTAGGTAACTCTGCGGGAAACAAGCGGCGGGCGAAGCGCTGCCAGGGAACTGTGGACGTTCACAACTTTGTCCACCAAAATGGGTACCCTCTGGTAAACTATTGCATGGCTATGGAAAATTACCATGTTTAATGGGAACTATTTCTATGGCTGTTTTCAATAGCAAACTGTTAGTTTACCAGAGGGTGCAGTATCTTGTCTCAACATCTTGGTGCTGGTACCTTTGACATATGATGGAACTTGTGGACAAAGCATCCTCCAACAAAATGGTGTCTGGAAAACAATCTGATTACCACCTTTTTTCCATTCAATGGCATACTTGGACGGTGAAATCCGCTGTGAAATTAAATAGCATATAACTATGTTCCTTTTTAAGTTCAAATCCGTGAAGCTTTTTGCCATACATCTTCCCATAGCTATGGGATATATCTTCCATTATCCCATCACTATAGCCATACATCCCACATAGCCATTTAGTATCCCATGAAGATATCACAATTTGTTTAATCCATCATATTTAGTGGACTATAGCCACGATATAATAGTATCCACAACAATATGAAGGTTTCCAAACATGTTCATGGGATTTTCCCCTATAAACCCTCCAGCTATTGGGGTACCCCCATTTCAGGAAAGCTCCAGAGCCAAGCCACGCCCCGACGCGGCCAGGAAGAAGACCGACATCGACAGCCAGAGATCCTCCGGCGTCTCGCCGCGGCCGTCCTCCGCCGGCGCCAGGAATTGGAAATCCACGGAGACCTCTGCACCTCGGTGCGGGAAGGGATGGATGAAGCTTGATATGATATTTGAGATATGGATGAACCTATTGTGGAGGAAGAAATGGATAGAAAACAACAAAAACGATTTAAGCAAACATGCCGGAAATAGTGTTTTGAGGACATTGATGGACATTGTACATTTGTCAGGAACTCCATGGACCTTCTGCGACCAACTTGGAGGCTCATTGAATCATTTATCTCCGCTATTTTGTTGCTTCTCACAAATTTCCATTCGAAATATCCAGTAGTGGCAGTCACCGTCCCATTTTTTTCTGTTTTTCTGTTGGTCAGAAACATGCTTGTGTGCAAGATTCGCGTTTTTGTTTCAAAGGTGCTGTTGGGTATGATTAGCCATCGCTATATCATATGATCCCTGGACAAGCAACGTCCGTTGAACCCACTTCCCAACAATGCACCCCTTTGTCAGTTGGGACCCCCAAATGAACAGATCCAATTCAACACCGGAGTTCCTGGAGGTGTTCATAATATCCATGAAACATATCAAAATGTGGGGAAATGGATTTGCACATTTTTCCTTCGGTGTTGATCATCTGGTCAAGAGATGGGTCAAGTATTTTGGTCACGACGCGAGGTCATGATCAAATTCATCCAGATATTAATTACCCAACATCATCTTCAGGTACTGAGTTGATCATTCCAGTAGTACCGCAATTTCATTTCAACTTAGACATACCATGGGATTACTCAACTGGTTCGTAGCTGGGTCTATAA
The DNA here is from genome assembly GCA_003297045.1 of Symbiodinium sp. clade C Y103. NCBI lineage: Eukaryota > Dinophyceae > Suessiales > Symbiodiniaceae > Cladocopium > Cladocopium sp. clade C. The sequence goes on from BGPT01001056.1 coordinate 12,172, forward strand.
ACCACGAACTATCACAATTATAATCTACCAGTATCTACTAAGTAGTGAACATTAGTTGATGGCCCATCTTAGTGTACGTAATCGTTATTAACTAACTCCATGGCCCATCAAAGCAGAGATTTCCTATGGGATACCATGGTGCCATGGAACCCATGGGCGCCGGGAAGTGGACCTCCGGCTCATCCAGCGACAGCGCCAAATTCCTGATTTCTGGCTATGTCGGTAAGTGCGCAAGAAAAAACCGGGGGAAGACAGAAACTCAGAAACTACTGGCGAAGGATTGGATTGTGGATTAGAGATGGATTATATACCTGATTTCAATACAAAACTGGACGTGAATTGCTTCATTGTATGTTGGTTGTAGTGTAAAACCTAGATATCTTGAGGGATCCCAAGGACATCATCCGCCTACTATCTGCTATGGGCCCATAAGGACCTTGCTACAGGCACTCCTTCCGGAAACCCTGATTTAGCCGTGGCTCCTAAATTGTGTGGTTCTTTTTTCTCCCGGTGGGTGTTATCATGATCAGGGGATGGTTCTATATTTAGCTAGTTGTTGTTGTGATCAAAGGATGCTCTTTCAAAAAGCAAAGAGATTTGATGAGATTTGTAGGTTCATAGCCCATTGATGCAGGTCAGTGATGTAGCTCTGCCACCTTCGCTGGAGTCTAACCCGAAAACTAGCACCGACAAAGGAAGGTACCCGCCCAACAGCAGGGGTTTAACAACCCCCAAACATCAGCTGTGATGGTGGTTAAGACTAGCTTATTGGTAAGGCTTTGCCTGTTTGGGACAAGTGTAAATCAGGCCTGATGGTGGTAGGTGGCTGATAAGCCGCTACCATCTCCCAAAACTAATAGCATGTAACATATGCCCTGAGAGTCATTTTCCAGCTGACCAGAGTTCCCCCAAGGCGTGATAGGACGCTCCAAGGTTCAGCAACGACCAACTGCCATCGCTGAAGAGGACGCCGAGATGCGCCTCGGGCGGCATGAAGGGCCCAATCGTCTCAAAGATGTGCAGGCCCCAGTTGTATAGTAAAGTGGTGAACATAACCCATACAGTATATACCTGGGGATTTTCTTAAGATATAACTGGGGTATTTCAATGTATTTCATATGGTTTTTACATGTTATTACCCACTCACTATCTGGGTGCACATCCAAATATCGAACGGTCTATCTCTCTTTCTCTCTTCATTGTCGGCAGGTCTCTCCGAGCCGTGGAGGCGGCGAGCAGAACGGTATCTGAGTATATACACACATACACGCACACACATGCATATATATATATATACACATACATTATACATTATATGTTATATAAAACTATTTATTATTCATCCATTATATATAACTATATATATATATATACAATCATGTCAAACAATACATAAATAATATACCATTTAAATATTACTAAATAGAATCATATATAATCATATAATATCATACATATATAATTTCCTGCTCATTCCTACGTATCTTGATAAAACCAATGCATGGTTAGCCAAATTTCCCTGACTAGGTTTTGCAGGATGCCAACTATTCCAGCATTAGCATGTATTAGCAGTGGCACCAACCATTCAATTTTCCATCACGACCATCTTTTGCAGTATGTCAAGGCTACTCATCAATCGCAGATACCCGGCAAGTAATTAGATTTAGCTCGGCGGTAAATATGTTTCCAAATTCTCCAAATTTTCTCCCGACAGCGTCAGGCAATTAAAATACACGGCATCACTTGGTTTACCCCATTTCTATTTTAAGATGTTTTGACTAACAAAACTAAACCATTACTAAACCACCATTTTTGATGGCGCAGTCAAAAATGACCAGATTTTGCCAGCAAAGCTTTGGTCATCCAAGTGACGTCGCTCATGGGATGCCATGCTACCTTCACCAGCTTCAGCCCTGGTCGCGGCGACACCACCAGGGCCTCACGCACTGAAATACGGCAATTTCCTACATGACATCACTGGGTCAATTTTCCATATCATGTACCTTTGCATCACTGGAGTCATAAATTTGGGATACATGATTCCAGTGTTTTTTTCTGGATTTCACGTACGGAAAAAAAAATTGTAGGGATACATTGAATCTAAGCATTCCAAATCACTAGTGTCTAATCATGTAGGAATCATTTCCTTGTTTTGTCCATGATCATAATTTGGGATACATGNTGTAGGGATACATTGAATCTAAGCATTCCAAATCACTAGTGTCTAATCATGTAGGAATCATTTCCTTGTTTTGTCCATGATCATAATTTGGGATACATGATTCCAGTGGTTCATGAGGATTTCAAATGTACGGAAAAAAATGTAGGGATACATTGAATCTAAGCATTCCAAATCACTAGTGTCTAATCATGTAGGAATCATTTCCTTGTTTTGTCCATGATCATAATTTGGGATACATGNATCTAAGCATTCCAAATCACTAGTGTCTAATCATGTAGGAATCATTTCCTTGTTTTGTCCATGATCATAATTTGGGATACATGATTCCAGTGGTTTATGAGGATTTCAAATGTACCGAACAAATTGTAGGGATACATTGAAACGATTCCTACATCACTGGAAACGAGTCCAGAACCATGGAGCAGTCGGGGCCTCGGATTTCTCCAGCCGCGTCTCCAGTTTGGCGTTGCCGTGGAGCTCGCTGAGCGCCACCACGGCGCAACTTGTGGGGGAGAACAGGGCAAGGGCGCGACCACCGGAGGCCACCAAAATCCTAAGAGTTTGGAAGGCTGGATGGGAAACTTATCCTCTGGTAGACTAACAGTTTGCTATTGAAAATGGACCATTTATGGATGATTTATCTATAAAATATGGTGATTTTTCATAGCTATCTTAGTTTACCAGAGGGTATCAGATCTGGAGAACTTTGAATACATCCCAAATCTACTAGAAGGCCAACTTTGATCATGTTGGATTCTGCACCATCAACGACCTTGGTCAGCTGGTGCTGATTTTCATCCCGAGTAACTCCCCAGGAAAGCCCAGAAACGTCAGAAACATCAGTCATAGCTACCCCATCTTCACCTTCCGGTCATGACACTGGAAAAATCACCCATGAAATGTAGATAAACTGATCTACAATTGGCAATAGTTGGTACCCCACATTTACAAATACTTTTTAGCATTAAAACTCCATGCAAAAAAAAAGCAGGATGTTCAATATTCAAAATTGCCACGTTTGATTACCAGAGTGCACATCCCATTAACATCCCATTAAACCTCCATCTATCCAGCAAGATCACTATAAAATCCCATCAGATCACTAGAAACTCTCATTAGATACATCCAGAGGGTAATGGGAATATCATGGAATATCTAGATCTATTGGGGATACCTGGGGATATTCCATTATCTGGTTACAATATGTTATAATGGGATCATCATTAGATATATCTAGTTCCTGATCAACTCCAGTTTTCCAAGCGGCTCTTCGAAGGGCGCTGGTGCCTCTTGCGCCTCTCCCGGGAACTTCCTGAGAGGTTTGACGTGGCAACCGTGGCTGGTCTTCCTATGAACCTGGGGATACTTTTGGGGATTCGAACCCATAGAACCTCGCAAGAAACAATAAACAAATGAATAAGAACCAGGTCTGGAATCTGAAATCTACAAAAAACATGTGGTGTAATTATTGCACTTTGTGTGTCCCATAGGTATTGACCAACCCCAAATGCAGGAAAAATGGGGAAACCTTAGGGTCTGTCGGGGCTCGCATCAACCTGAAAATTTGCACGTGTCTTTGACCAACTTTTTGTCGGTAGATTCTGAGTAGTTTTCCTCCAAACACTTGATAAAATACAGTACTTGGAGGATCATCCCAGTTTGCAACTGGTCAGTAAGTGGTCTTTTAACCAGATTATAAATGGGATAATCATGGATCATCCAGATATGGGACTTACTAACCTGTAGTTTACCAAGCTGAAAAAAGGTCAATTTATGTCAATTTGCAGTAATCCTCTGTCCTTACGAACCATCTCCACGGCAAAAAAGGTCAGCCACCGAGGTGGCCCAAAAACATGGAATAGGTCCATGGCCCCAAGAGATTGAAAAGTAAAATCAACTGGGATTTGCTAAGATGGCCTTCCCCCCTTTTTAACAAAAACATTGCTATATATTCCCATGTAGTTCCTTTGTAATTCCTATAGAGATTCCCTGAGTTTCATTTATCATTTCCAATGGAGAATAATATATCGTTGGCGCAGCAAATCTTAGTCAAGCCTCACATCCACCTGCAATTTCCGCTGCGCAAACTCCTTTCCTCACAGGCGCGGATTTCGCACAGGGCCACCAGTGGTTTGCAATTGCACGTGAATACTCTGGAGTCACTAAACCATCAAACTAACTACACAGCGTTCCCGGATAAAGACGTGTACAAATATCTGACTATCTATCCATCTAAGATCATCTAAATATGCACCTATGTCTATCCATCAATCTATCCTCCATCTAAGCATTGAAAAAAAGATATTGTAGAGCATGCAGCTGCAGCAATCAGACTTCAATCCACGCAGCCGTTTTGAATGCAGAGATGTACCACTTCGGTGGTCTCGGACGCCACTTCGGCCACGCGAGAACCCAAGAGGAACGTGACCAAACCTGCGAACGTCACGGGAACGAAGAGGATGGCACAGAAAAACTCTGGAGCCCACAAGATTGGTACAAGGTGGGGCCCCCAAACCATAGCTAAGTTGGTTTATAATTAGGTGACTTCTATGGTTTATGGATGTTTATAATAGATAGAACTACAGTTATTTAATGGGGGTCTTAAATAAACTTATAGTTGGTTGTGGGTCAAAACCCTGTACCCCTGGTGAACATGAAAATAGCTGGTAAATGGATGGTTATTCCACCAAGTATGGTAATAATAGGTTTTGACCCATCCCCAGTTGTAGTTTATGTGGAATTCAACTCTGAGAACTGGGGAATTATCAGTCAACTACATTGGTTAGACTGGTAATGTATGCCTCAATGTGGCTTATCATTCTGCTAAATGGGAATTCTCGGATATGTTGGGTATAAGTTGAATTGGCAACTAGGATGAACCCAGAGTGGTAAGGTGGTTTATAGCTCCGAGAACTGCAGGAATATGTTCTGAACAGGAACGTGAATTAACTAGAACCCATTTATATACAGTTGAATCAAACCAATTAAATGTATCCAGTCTGGTTGTCTATACAATTGATCATATTTACACATGACTGGGTGAAAATAAGCCAACTTATCCCTGGGGACCCCATTAAAAATGCTCCAATCGCTCACCTCGGATGCCTCGCCAAGATCATCTTCCAAAGCCCAATGGTTTCAGGTTCCATGCTGCTTTCAAGCCAGTTACCCTCTGGTAATCTCCATGGCTGGAAGGAAATCATGTTGCCATTTCGATGTGTTTTCCCAGCTATCAACCTCCATTTGTAGTTGGTTTTCTCATATATTTTGCCGTATTTTCCCATGATTTTCCCAGTAAATCCTCCAGGTGATGCCATGTGTGATGACCCCGGAGGGTCCCAACACCGCTCTCCCCCTTCGATTCGCCTCCCGGTAGACTTGCCGTGGTCAAAACGCCCGGTGAATTGGATCGACGCGAGGCCTGGAAGTGAATTGAAATGGCGAGGTCATGTTTTCAATCTTTGATAGTCCACACAGACTTTCATCGTTTGCGGGTTGTGGTTTTTGTCCATTTCTAGATATTTATGATATTTATAGCAAAACAACTGTTATTTTTTGCATTTGTAGCAAACACAACTAAAGGATTGAACACCCATCCAAGGTTCGGGATGCTATTTATCATGACCTTATGATGATAATTAATACTGATCCGGATACCCAATCAACAGGGGTATTTTGAACAGCGATTTAAGGACTCCATGGTGTGACAAATAACCAATTTAATGATTTTACAGTGTGAAACATAGCCATATCCCATCACATGAAAAAACTGATAGGTATCCGTCTGAACCATAATAATCCCCAACAAACCGGGCAGTACCGGGTAGTATAATTCTAACCCCCGGATAGCCAATCAACAGTGCTATTTGGAAGACTTTATAATGATTAACACTGATTCAGCCAAAGTAGGGGGTCACCAAAATCGCCAAGAAAAAAACAGGATCATTAGCCCTCTACTACCTGCGATGCGCATCCTCTGGTCCCACCTGGGCCCACACCGGAAGAGATGATAGCGCCGACAAATTCATGGCAGGTTTCCGCGACATGGCGCCCTATGAAACTCGTACAGACTCCTACATCTTCACAGCTGCAAGGAAGTCACAGAAATCGATGCACGCATAGTCCCTTTCGCAGTTTTTAGCGGTGCCACAACTGCCAGTAGCAGGATGAATAGATGGGGTTAACAAAGATTTCAAGTGTGTAGTTGAATGGGACCATGACCCACAATCCGTAGACAAAGTCAATACCAACGTGCCAGGGTGAGGCCCCGGCCCGGATACAAGATGATCTAAGCGCATTCAACATTGCTACTTATCGAAAGTACACCAAAACACTGCATCCAAAGCAAAGGCAAATGGCAATCAAAATACGGTCGCAGAAAATACGTGCTTTATTAGCCCAGGACCCGGATGGTCCAAATTGTTCAAAGATGTTCAGAGTTCAAAAATGCGTTCCATGTTAACAATTCATTAAATGCAAAAACAAATTGATTTCCAAACAGGACCATTGTTTTTTCATTGTGCGATGGGCTGCTACAAATAGGGGCTCCCCAGCTACAAGTTGGTTTATAACCCCATCTAAATAGCTCGATTTGTGCCGCATAAACCCTAGTTATATAAACCAACTTAGCTATCTTGTGGGCCCCACATTGTAACATCGTATTCCTGCAAATAATGCCTCATGCCAAGGAGCTACAATTTGAAGGAACCACCAAATCTGGAGAAAACGCCAGGTTTCTCTCCTTTGACTTGTATGAGAAGCCGGTGGCTAACCTTTCCATAAGATTAATAAGATGCCTCCGCCACCTCTCCCCCCCAAGAAAACAAGTAAAATTCTAGTGTGGTATTGTCAATCCATTCCACCATTGATGGCTCATAAGAAAAACTGTTGAAGCAACCCTTTGCCCCCGACCCGGACTGCAGCGTGGAACGGCTGAGTCCCAAGCATCTTGCTGAGCTTCCCTCCTGATGAGCTTTCCTGCAGAAGCTCGCAGCTATGAGGGCAGAGATCACCTGACTAATTTGCATGCACCTGCCGCACAAAAAGGCAACACACCTTAAATCATTAGGGCCCCAAACAGAGCAAGCACTCAGCAAAAAGTGCAACTTCAGCACATGGCTAGGATAGCTTTGCTTCACACATACCATACGATTAAAATTGACTACAATAAATAAATATATAGACATAGATAAACTATATAGAATAGGTAAATAAATAAATAAATGAATAAACAAATAAATAAATAACCATCTATCCATCAAGTATCGAAGAATATTAGCTAAATCAATTCGAACATCTAGATGGTTCACAAGCCTAAGACCCTGAACGCAGGTCCCCAAAAAAATAATAGAGCACATTGAATCTGGAATAGTTCACCACTTGAGAGTGACCCAAAACCTCTAGTGCCAGGGCCTTCAACACTAACCCATAAACAGGTGCATGCCTATGTGACTATGTGGGATTCATGGGGTCTAGGACCTTTTCTTTTGGGGCATTCAGCCAACCACACCAAAGGCAACCCCAAGTAAATGATGCTTAAAAGGCCCGTAATAGTGACTGTTGGTGGTTCAATAAGCCCTTAACAAACATTCTTGGGTGGATCACCTTAAATGAGTGTGATTCGCCTATGCTTGGAGCAACCCTGTTTCCAATATGGTCCTATTGCAAAAAATGGAGGTGCCGGTTTGGTATCTTGTCTATTCTCATCGATCTATTGGGTGTTGAATGTGGCGAACCCTCTATCAATATTATCAATTAACCAACCAGTGGGGACCAGTGCGGAATGGACATCTATCCAAGGTGAGGCCCCCCAGTCAGTTGTAAGTTGGCTTTATTAACCCATTACAGTAACTCTCGATATATCCCCCTATCAACCCAACACTTGACCAAGTTATGTACATCAACTTCGCTATCTGGCGGCCTCACCTTGGTCGTAAGGGGATCATTCCGGGGATGAATCAGTAGGGTTGCTATCCTCTTAGGAGCCATGGGATGATTCGATTCTCTTAGGAGCCATGGGATGATTCGATCCTTGTTGGTTTGATTTCTTCAATCCACAGCAGCAGCACTTCGGCACTTCGGCACACTGTTTTGGCTGAGCCGATCTCCTTCAGCTCTACCACGGAGGACACAACCTTGTCACCTCGGCCAGGACTTTGTCCAGTTTATCTTCCAGACACACCAGAGGTAACCTCCTTAAAAAGGAACACATCATGTAGGGCTGACGATGTACACGTCCAACATCTACCAGAAAGTCAGCTAGATCTCCTGGTATCCTACTGCCTGCTCATGAACAGAAAACAATATCAAAAAGCCAATATTCAGGCACAATGAGGGCCCCCAAACAATGCAGCCATCAATCGCTGGTCACTTGTTGGCTTGAGATCAGGGGCCACGGAATGCTGGAATTCCCATGTGCCTACACCAGGGATGGTAACTGTGAGAGTTCAATGTCAACCCGTCATACGCCAAAGGGGTTCTCTCCATTGCCTCCTCAAGGAGCAAAGCTGAAGTTTGGGGTTAGACATATATTTTTTTTAGTGGATGTGAACGGCCATCTCATATGCGGACATGAATTCAGTTCAAGTAGAACTACCATCTGGTAAACTAACATAGCTATTGAAAATGGCCATAGAAATAGTGGATCTTCCCATTAAACATGGTGTTTTTCCATAGTTGTGCTAGTTTACCAGATGGTACCATGATTTGGGGATGACATATTGACCCCTCCCCATTTCTATTCAGGAACCATCCTATTCTGAGTGCCCGCGCCACCACTGGCTTTCAACCTCCGCTCAGGTGGGCTCGGTTCATCATAGTGACGCTGGGGGGTGTTTAATATCGGGGGAAGGGATGACCTATTGTGGGGATATCTTAGTCCTAAGATACTATTGATATAGTGTATGAGAATGTAAACATACCATGGGATACAGCAACTAGCAACTGGATACAGTAATGCTTAGTTTAGTTTACTGGGATTGAACACTTTGTTGTACTTATGACTTATATGATGTGAAATCCCAAATAATATCACTACCACGTGAGAACATATGAGACTGATTATTCACGAAGCACCATGAAATGATCATGACCATGATGGAAAATAGAGAAAATAATACAAGGAGAATCAATTCCACTGCTGATGTTGATAATGTTGTTGATGATGCTAAGGATAATCATAATGTTCATCATAAACGGCAATATAGTTCAAACACGACATTGAAACAACTAATTATAATAATCATCACCATCGCCTTTAATCAGTGAGGATGAGCCATTGATGATTTGTCATTCTGATGTTTCCTGAGCACCTGAACTTTGTTGCAGCATGATTGAACCATCAAGAGAGATGCTGACCCCAACCAGAGCCCATGCATTCTTGCACAGCTATGGGCGATGGGCCTTTTCTGCAAATTCCTTTCCGTATATCGGGCTAGAACCCCAACGAACTCCTGTAGTTGTAAGCCTTATGTCCAGATAAAAACCTCAAGAGATCTCAAAAAGTGTAACCTGGTGTTGGGCCCATTAATCATATGGTATAATTAATCATAATACCAATCTAAGATCATTCTGGAGGTTTCAAACATGTGTTCAACTCTTCCATCTGTTTTGTGCGGTTACTATAGAACAATCAATGACACCTACCCCTCCCGAGTCGCCACACTTGGCCAGAAAGGAATCATCACTGCTGGTGCCGGGCAAGTCGGAAATCTGGCGACGTCGGCAAGCCACCAGAGGGGTGCAGTTGGGGTTGTTTAACTATGGTAAAAACTTGCATAAGTCAGGATATAAATGGATATAACCGCTACAACTATGGCCCAATGGTGAAATCCTAAACATTCTGATATTTATTGGAATCTTAAACCAAACACTGAATATAACCAACAAGAATTGGGATAGTCATTGGCAATGTGGCAAACCCCATGCCATAAACCTACTGTTGGCGGATAGTTTATACAACCCATATACATCATGATTTTTGGGATGGTTCAGTATGGGGCATTCCTACTTGGGGGTGCAGGCAACAATCTATTAATGAGAAACCACTGGATTTTGGAGATTTTGCAGCCTTTCCCCCAATTTGTTAAACAAGACCATACTGATATCTGGATATATCTGGATATATATATATAATATATATGTATAAGTTTAGTTTATGGAACCCCCTCAACGCAGGTTGTATCCCCTACTCAACCCTGCTGAACCAAGTTCGGTCAGCTCCTTAGCTCCCTCCAAGGTAGCGAGGCCCCGCCTGAATTCCACTGCTTCGGACCTGTTTGGCAAACCATCTTCGCAAAATGGAGACGCAGCTCAGGGGAACAGCAAAATATAGAATCACAGTGGAATTCCATGACTTCTATATTGATTATTTTTGTATTCTCAATTGTATGCTATATGATCATATGATCATATGATGATACATCTATGTAGATTACATACACCAAACATCTAGATAACTAGATAAACAAGTTAAAAGGTACATTTTGTCTTCCTCACTTCCAGCTACAATTGACCACAGTCTACTTGCTCTTAGGCTGCTCACCGTTTCAGTCCCAACCTTTGCTGTTCCAAATCCCAGCTGTTGCTGCTTGTTGCTACAGAGGAAACTGTTGCGAGATTCAATCCGCTGCTTAAATCCAAAATGAAGACGATGATGTTGAAGTTTATATCATTCTCACTGACTAGGATTCTCATATGATAATGATTGAGTCATATCAACATAGATTAACCCCCGGTAGGAAATAACTACAGCCATCCCAAAAACTCAATGTATGGGTCACATTTGCCAGCATTTGCCCGAGTCAAAATCACCGAGACAACGGGCTGGCAAATGTATATCTATAATACCCATTGGCTGTTGAATGGGGGGGAATCCTCTATCAACCAACAAGTGGGACTATTAGGAGATCTATGGACTCAGAATTTTCTAGGACCATTGTACCCCACAAAACAATTTCAAATCTATTACAGTATTGACAAAGTCTTGGTTGGTCCTGGTGATAGCAGCCATAAAATCACAATTTTCAATAGGTAAATAGTCTAAATCTAATATCATCTATACATGGGTCATTTTCCTTAGTTGATGTTACTCTCCTGGTGGATAAATTCCCCGTTGCTCATGACATTTCCATCAATATCCCATTACATCACCATGTTGATTGGTTAAATCCTGCCTTGACCTTGACACATCTGATAATATCAATTACCCCAATCCATACGTAAATAATATATAGCAGGATTCTTTCCTAATTATAGATGATTTACCTCTGAAACCAATTGGTTTACCATGGTTTCCCGGTGGACTAAAAAAAAGAACAAGGTGGAGAAAAGGCACTCTGTCGGCCATGATGCGTTGCGTTCCGCCGAGGAACGGCCAGGCTGATGCGAATGTCGCGCTTCACTGCGCGGAGCCACATCTGCAACGCCACATCCAGGCCTTAGGTGCGGAAAACGGTGGAAAACGGTGGATGTTACACCGGAAATTTGGCATGTTCAATGACTTGAAGCCTGAAGAAATTGGATAATTAATAATGGGGGATGATACCATGGAATATTGATGACGCCAATTTCTGGCTTATTGTTGAGCCTATAGGAATGAATGAAGGACATGTCTTACAAACAAGAAATCCATGTAAATCCCGGAAATCAAACTGAACATGTTGAGGAAATACTGGAGCAAAATGGAGACGTTATCACAAAAAAAAAACATATGATTGCATTGCCCACCAAAATGGTACTGGTGATTACTGGTAAAGGGCAATTTGTGGTAAAGGTTCTGGTAAATCATTAGAAAAAGACACACCTAACCAAACCTGACCGTTTGTAATGACAGGTTCCCGCTTTGCCAATTCCTGAGTTCATCTACTCCCCTATAAATAAGTAGATGGACAACTTCAACCAAAAAAGACAGTACAAGTATGAGGAACTTTGTATTCCATGTATTTGGACCTGGCTGTTACATCTCAGTTCCATCGAATTCTGCCAGCCCTCCAGGCTCCAGCCGCTAGGTCCCGGCCAAGCTGTTTCCGCCGGCGCTGGAAGTCGCAGGCAACGCAGGGGGGGGAGTCGAACCTCAGGCGAGAGGTTCGCGGCCCGTAGGCGCTTGGTGATGTTTATTGGTTTTGAAACCCCCATGAAAGTTACCCTCTGGTAAACCTTTACTATGGAAAATCACCATTTTTCATAGGTAAATCAACTATTTCTGTGGTCATTTTCAATAGCTACGGTAGTTTACCAGAGGGTATACCCTATGGATCCAAATACCTTCTTGGGACGTGTTATGGCTGTGATTTGGGAGGTTGAATACCTGAGGTGGTTGGATCCATAGGAGGGCTCACTTTGTCAAACCCCACTAGCTGTAGTTGCATCCCACAAAATAGTGGTATTAAATCAGCGTCCAAAGCCTAGGTCGCAAAACAAGTTGCTCCATGGATTCTCTCCCATTCTTGCCCAACTCTATACCAATCCCCAAAATAGATTGAACTTCGAACAGTGATAAATCTGAGAATTATGGGGAAACACAATCATCGAACTACCATCCTAGTGGCACACTTTTTGGCATATATCCCAATCTTTCTTGGATCAGCTTAGATTCCTGTTGCGCTTGCTCCGACCTAGTGCCCAGGTTGTATCGGAGTGACTTTTGTTAAGTGACCATTGGAAGTGAGGTACCATCATTGGGCTGCTGGAAATTCAAAATAGATCAACATAGATCAAAATACACTACAAGGCAAGTCCTTTGTGCACCGACCTGAACTGAAATAGGGGCAAGTTCCAAAATGTATTGAATACAATATCAATTTCCTTTCGGAACGACGGCTTGGGAATGGTGCAGCCGGAAGTCGCATGATTTTTATTTCCAAGAAAGGTCAAAAATTGGTGGCCCCTGATTTTCGCTGGAACAATGTCGCCATCCCACACCCAGCACGGGTAATTTTTTGCGAGACTGGTTAAGGCAACGTCAGCCGAAGCTGATAACAAATTGGTTCCAGCGGTTAGGTAGGGTTTTCTGTGGAGTTGAAGTCAACCTCCACCAGCAACGGCGGTTCTTTGAAACGTAATGATTGTAATGTGCACATGATGCTTTGGGATCAGCGTCCCGGTTTAGGCATTGACAATACTAGAATATGTTAAAAACCACCAACCAGCTAATTAATTATCGTGCATGACATCCTGTTGTCATGTATATGTAATGATTGTGTTTCACAATTTTCATGTTTTAACCCTTTGCTGAGACCTGCACACGTCCTCTCTTCCACTGCAAGTTCTGAAGTCAAAATAAGGAAGAAAGGAAACGCTGCAAGCTTGCCGCGAAATCGACGCGAAATCCGCGAAGTCCGATTGATGCAAACGGAACAGCGGCAGGGACCGCGGGGCTTCAAATTGCCTGGGTTCCATCTTTGGAGAGGGTTGAACAGAGGCATTTGTGTCATCTAGATATGATCCTGCGTACGTCTTGACATGTAGGATCAAGTAGGCTTGATGAACATGCCATCAAAAAATGAGCATCTGATTGCCGATCAGATTTCACTTGGATGAACAACAGATATGAGGAAGTAACAATTCAAAATGGAACAAAATGTAACAAACAAAAATGACAATTTATTATTTATAGTTGATTTTCCCATGGCTTTTTGTATGTTTACCAGAGGGTAAGTCTTGTGCGCATTGCGCATTGCGCATTGCAGTGAGTTACGCTGGGTTGGTCCCATTGCCAGACTTTCATGTGCAATTCAGGTGGCTTGGACGCTTGGAACACACTGGGAAACTGAACTTCCATCATGAAGACATGGAAACTTAACAGTAAAACTGCGCTTCTATCATTTCATATCATTTCCATCCATGTCTATTCATTTCTATCCATTTCTATAGATGGACACTTAACGTCTTTTCTCACCACGAAATCAATAGTCGGATGGAAAGCTCATGAAAATCCGTCTTTAGGCTCCGGAAAAAAAAAACACGAGCCTCGCTACTTCCCAGTACTGAACTCCAAAATAGATCCCAACAGAATCAACAGAAACTCCAATTTCTGAGGAATTGTAACACCTCCAAACCAGGTATGGTGAATTCAAAATGTTCAAGGATGTGAATTGCCAAGTTTCGACCTAATTATACCTAATTGTTAATTCTACATGCGAACCATGTGCCACGGGTTGTTGGCATGTAGCCGGTCCCGGCCAATGACAGCGAACTTCAAGCTAGCAAAGACCGACAGTATTTCACCATCAGCGGCGTCGAACGCGGCGAAGACAGCCGTGTTCTTCACGTGATCAAAACCGCACAGAGCTATACACACGGGGCAATGCGCGGGGCAGCGCTGGTACTCTCTACCCCTGGCTTTGCGAGTGTATATGTAATTTGGCTTCTCTGTTATGTCAGGAATTACTGTTGCAGTATTTGGTATTCTGGATCATCTTGACTCCTGGTTTGGTCCTTTTGAGAGTCCCATGCAAGTGTCATACATTTTCAACATATCCATGCTCTCCCAGTCTATTTGCTGCATGCTTGAATACGCTAAGCACCTTTTTGGAGGGAAATGATACCCCGCTGAAAACTGACATGTTGAACACTCATCCGTTGTAAGCGTTCATACCTAAAATTGGAGCTGGAGTTTACCACCTTGGCCAACTATATCAATATATAGAGTTGGTATAGAATTGGAATATATAGAGTATATATAGAGTATATATATATATTATATATGATCATACCATCGTTTTTGGACAAAAGCTGCCCCGCAGTTCGTCGGCTCCTCATTTGGGAACCTGACGGAACTGACCACGACCTGCCGGGGACACTGGTCCAGCAAGTCATGGGATGTTCTCCTTGTCCTGTGCAGCTTACGCTGGTAGGATCGTAGGTATATCTGGGTATATCATGGTATATCTGGGTATACTATATACCTACCAAGCCCTGAAATTCAACATGAATGAGCAATTTCTGAAGCTATAGACTTTATGCATCTTAAATGTCTTTAATTTATTTAGGAATTGTTTTGTCACAGATACGTGTATGTTGAGAAAATGATTCGACATGCAATGTTCAACTGCTGGATAGTTTTGTGAAAGAGACTTCCAGATGTTCCGATTGTGTGCAGACAATCCTGTGCGCGAACATGAATTTCTATAACGCACCATGCCGGATTTTCAAAATTGGCGGCACCACTTCGCCCAAAGACGAATGATTCTAACCTCTACCCTCTGGTAAATTAACGTAACTATTGAAACTCACCGGTTTTAGTAGGCAAATCATCCACACACACTTTTCCATAGCTATGTCACTGGAGGGTGCCCTTGACATCAACATGAAATTTGAACAGTACCACCGAGAAACAAAACAAAAACGAACAAATACTTCTTGGGTGCCTAAATAGAATACCACAGGTTTCTGGGGCATTCCTACTTGCGAGTGCAGTGGAACCATAATTAGTGGGTTAGATTTCATAGTTGTAGGGGCCCCATATCCATCCATATCCCAGCTCCTGGAGGTTATTACCATAATGATTTTCATCATATAATGAGCACAACTGGTAGAATCATTGGACTGGTTGAAGGGAACATCTTAACCGGAAACCATGGAATTTTCCCATGAAATCCGGGGGTTTCCTGTCAAATTGTCCCTTAAACCAATGACCCAAGGTGGGCCCAGTTTAGGTGATGGCCCGGCGACGCCTTATTGTACAGCTCCACGTACTTCATCGGGAACCATCCTGGTTTTGCTCAAATCGGCGGGATGGGGAAATTTCCAATATGGGGATCACCAAAACAATTATGGCTTTCAATACGAAAATGATCTAATGACTTGGATGATTTGGAGGTACCCCCATTGTAGGAAACCTCAGTATAGAAATAGAAAGAAGTATATATACCTCTTTGCAAATTAAGTAGCCAGAAAAAAATGAATGAAATGAACAATTTTGCTTTGGCACCAGTTTATCACTCGGAATTCCATGGCTTTACCCAAGGCCCAAAATGTGGCGCCGAAAACAATGCAGCCAAGCAGCCAGGAAGCCCCACTTCCTCCATGGTTTTATCCTTAGATCTTCAGTTGCAACATGGTCTGAC
Source organism: Symbiodinium sp. clade C Y103 (assembly GCA_003297045.1). Lineage (NCBI taxonomy): Eukaryota > Dinophyceae > Suessiales > Symbiodiniaceae > Cladocopium > Cladocopium sp. clade C. Next base: position 28,420 of record BGPT01001056.1, read on the forward strand.
CAAAAATCTGGCCACCATTCAGCAAGATTTGGCAGGTATTTGAGCATCCCAGTATCTTTGATCTTTGCATGATTCTGGTTCAATATCCCCTATTTGTCTTTTCTTACAAACATGGTAAACCACCACAATATGTAAGTAAGATTAAGTAAGTAAGTAAGTAAGTAAGTAAGTAAGTAAGTACGTACGTACGTACGTACGTACGTACGTATGTATGTATGTATGTATGTATGTATACACATATTCTGGCTGATGGTTTCAACACCCCTGACACCTACAAAAGTCACGCATACCATAATCATTCCATGTATGGATGGAAATCGAACACATTTCTGAATCTCTCTCTCTCTCTCTCTCTCTCCCCGTTGCTATCTCTGGGGTTCAGCGAAGCTGAAGGCGAGCAGGCGACCCATTTCTGAGACTACCAACCCCATTTTGATGTGTTCTTTCCATGTGTTCCATAGGCATATTATCAGACACCGTTTTGCTGGATAAGTTTAACCGTTTAACATCACAATTTTGATAATTCCAATCCCATCCCCCTTATCCCATTATTGAGTACCACCCTTTTGTAGCCCCCTAAAAAACATGAACAAATCCAATAAGAAGCCAGCTTTGCAAACCAACACCAGGTTCCAGATTCCCAGGGTTTTGTTCCGCCTTTCATGGCCGACAAAAAAGCAGTGCACCACTTAGTCCGTGCTTTTAGGAACTAAACTAAACCATGGTTTCGATCTAACATTACAAGGTGAGGTCCCCCAGTTATGTTTGCTGGTAAACCTCATCTTCTATAGTTATATCATATATCCCCCTCATCAACCCCACTTGACCAAGATATGTGCCTCAAGTATCCTCAAGTTAGCTATCGTGTTGGGGCTTCAAGTAGTTCATCCATTTACCCTCTGGTAAATTAACATAGACCCTGAGAATCACCCATGAATATTTACTGGAAACTAGTCTTCCAACCCCTATCTGGCAGGGTCTATGTGAATTTACCAGAGGCTATAGATGGGATACCATCTGGTTATTTAACAGCTCGCCATGGAAAGTGGCGAATTTTGGATGATTTTCCCATCCAAAGACCTCCATTTATTATAGGGGATTTTCCATGGCTATGTTAAATAACCAAAGGGTAATTCAGATTAATTCCCATTAAAAATGGTGATTTTCCATTAAACATGTTGATTTTCCCATTAAAAATTGTGATTTTCCATGGTTTTTCCTATGTTTACCAGATGGGATACCCCACGATATGGGGACTTCTCAGCCGCTCTCCGGGAGCCGCCGAGGCGCCAATAAGATGCCGCCCGCCCAGCCGCTGGGCACGGTGCGATAGATCTTCACCTTGGGCGACGTCAGCTCGGGTGGCTGAAAAAACATAGCTTCAATGGATTGGTTCATGGGAACATTTTAACCGGAAACCACGGATTT
>BGPT01001056.1:34847-63535 GCA_003297045.1 Symbiodinium sp. clade C Y103
ACCCTCCCTGGTGTGGTTGGGGAAAATAATGAACATGTTCTTGCTATTTTTGTGGTTGCTGACTAGCAAAAAAAAAGAAATCTATAGGTAGAAAACTAGGATTTACTTGAGGTAAGCCATCCTCAACATGTAAAAAGCCAATTGGGATCATCGTCCAAGCACCACTGCTTTCACATTGGCCATAATTCCATGATATTTTGATAATTATTTCGCTAGCATGCATTTATTTGTAAATCCCCCAATATTCCCATGTTCGTAGGAGAATACAAAGAGCCCAGCGGCTTCACGTGGGCGGCCCCTTCGGCGAAAGGATACCTTGGTTTTTATGGAGACATCACCATAGGCACTCCCAAATCTCTTAAATCTACTGGCGAATGATCGTTTTCCCCTTGCAAATGACAATTTAGTGCACAATCAGGCAAAACATGGGGAGTTCAGCAGGAAAACATGGGAATTAATACGGGTTTAATAGGGTTAAATAGGATTAAATGGGATAGTATCGGGACATGAATGGATGCTTTCCCTCCCCCAATTGACTTAGACCCTGAACACAGCCAATGTTGAAGTCATCTGCCCCCGGCTGTTGCAGGGTCTATGTTGATTTCCGGATGGTACCAAACGATCTAAGTGCCAAATGTGAATTGAGCCGGAATGATCTAGCCTGATCTAGCTGGAAGGGTTTCTTGTTTAACAAAATGCCACTTTCCCTCCATATACATATAATCATGTATTATATTTAAATATGCTATATATCCCTTGATATCTTCCAGCTTTTAAGGGGTTGTGACCGAACATGGCACATTTTCGGCGTCCAAGGCGCAGGGGGTCGGTGAAGTCGACGTGATGCAAACACTTCCTGAACGAAGATAGGGGCTTCCCGGGGACATCTGCAGAACTTGGGGATATTTACCAACCCATTCTATGGGATATAGCAACCCCAAACAAAGATATATCGAAAGGTTGGAAACCTGGAAAGTAAATATCATCTATCCTTGGATAGTAGATCACCAAGGAAGTGTAGCGTCATTTGCTGATTCGATTCTCAAACGAATTTGAATATTTACCAAGGAGAGCATCACTAGCAATTCTCAATGGTATTGCGCTTAAACAAATGCAAGACCAAATCCTAATGTGGAAATTCCAACAATTGATATATCATTTATGTAATGACTAATGACCAACCTTACGTATGGATTTGGCTTTGTTGGGAACAATGTTTACAGGAACCCACTGGTGTTTTCAGATCGAAAAATGAAAAGAACGTAGGGTTTTCCCATAAGAAATACAGGGGTTTGCCATCAAGTGAGCCTAAAACCTGTAAATATTTCTTTAGGGATCACCCCCCGAAACGTAACTGGTTAGTAGTTGGGGTTAGTTCGTCAGACATTGATCAATGGGATAAGCCACGAATCGGGGACTTGCAATGACCAGGGTTTTTAAACGCGTACGATCCATGGGATGAGCCTCCAAGTTCCCTTCAACCAAGTCTTGGACTGATGGGTTCAAAGGCGGAAGAATCAACTCACCTCCCTCATCGTGGGAGGGCGGCTTCCGACCATAGCTTCGGCATCCTGTAGACGTATCTGAATTCAATACTATTGGGGCGGTACAGGATCAAATCATCTGACGCTGTGGACGGTATGAAACACCCCTGGTTTTGGTGAATTTGAGCACTACTAGCCAAACTAAATCAACTGGAGACTAGGGTTCTTACCCCTCAAATATAGGAGTTTCCTGCTAGATTTTCCCTTCATCCAATTCTTGGATTCAACCTTTCAAGCCAAGATTCAACTTGATGGAGTGCCATTTCCGCTGCATGATGCCCACGGCGGGGTGTTGTGCGCGGTGCAAAGGCATCACATCGGCTTTCCTCGGAAAGCACTGTGCTGCCCCTGGTCATCCCACCATGAATGGGATCCCCCATTAAGAAAATATAATTGTATATGTAATTAAGATTAATTAAGCATATGAATCCCTATGAAAATGGAGGGTTATATAATCTCATCCAACTGGTGATCATGGCACAAGTGATTCTGATGTGAATGGCTTGAGCACTTACGCATCAAAGCCAACCTCTGGCCCCATCAAGGCCGAGAATTTTGGCTTTCTGATGCAGGATAAACGTATGTTAGGCCGCTGTGCAGCCTGCGCAAGTGGTTTCATCAATAATACCCTCTGGTAATTCAACATAGCAATGACAAATCACCAATTCTCAAAACGGTAAATCATCCAACTAAAGGGACAATCTATACCATAGAAAACTGTCAAATTACCAGATATCATCCCAATTATAGATGATTTTCCCATGAAAACTACCACTTCTACAGGATTTTCCGATTAAAACCGGCCCCATCACACCGTATCTCTTGGTGGCTGAATGCTGTGAGGCAGGCCTGGCCTTACGGTGCACTTCCCAGATCTTCCCAGCGATTCCTGCTGGTCACACCTTTTGGGATAGATACCCTCCGGTAATCAAACATGGCAGTAGAAAATCTCAAAAAATCCATGGGAAAAACATGGTGATTATGGAAAAATACTACTAAATGGCGTTTTTTATGGGGAGAAAACATCTACAGAGGGGTGATCTTCCATTGCGATGTAAATCATCTCTGATAATTCACTAAGCTGAAGAAAATGGAAGCTAGTAGTTGCATCTCCCAAATTTCGTGGCAAACTCCACTTTCATGGTTGAGTCTCTGCCCCTTCCGAAGTTCAACCCCTTCAAAATGGTGAATCCCATCAGTTTCCATTCAAATCCCATCAATGTCCATTAAAATCCCATTAATTCCCATTAAAATGCCATGAAAATCCTGAGAAACTCTCACCAAACTCCCAGAACCATCCCAGTTGACGAGCATCTTCAGTCCGCTACCACAAATGGGGCACGGCATGGCTTGCATCGACGACTTGGAAGTAGGCCCCGTCTGGTGCTCGTTGACCTCGATGATGAGGCGGGGAGAAAGGTCGGATTTACCCTGTGGCTATTTAACATAGCCATGGAAAATGGCCCATTTATAGATGATAAAAATGGTGATTCACCTATAAAGATTAAAGAATGCTGGTTTTCCATGGCGAACTGGAGATTAGAGGGTAATCACAAATAGTAGTCTACACATGGCGTATTTTCGCGCTTGAGAAATGGATTTCACTCAATTTCACAACGATGGAATAACCCCGATGGAATAACCCCACGATTTCACACGCACAGTCACTGTTTGAATGAAGAATACTGACAGATTTCATCAGCGGAAGGTGGGTTTCACCCAACAACTTGCCGCTTCGCAACAGTGGTGGAGAACTCGCTGGCGTTTCAATGGCTGAAAACAACTTGGTGATTTAGCGTCATTGAAGTAACACGAACTGGTGAAATGAAACTTTGGAAAATGGGACATGGCCAGGGGACGTGTTAGAGGGATATCTACCATGTGACCAATACCATAGGGAGTGAAGCAACAAACATTGAGGATGTATGAGGATGCAATGAGCCAACATGGACATGTGGATTTGTCTGAAAATAGGGGGGTATACCAATAAATAGCCATTTAAAAATGAGAAAATGATGATAGATGATGATAGTCTACTGGAATTGGGCCCCCCCATGTTTTCAAACAAAGCCATGTGTGGCTGTAGCTCCAGTCCGATGCCTTTGGACTCGAAGGAGGTGGCCATTGCGGGACCAACCAACGATCATCACCAAACATGTGGTGATCAAAAAACATAGGAGAAGGTGTGATAAGGAATGAAACACCCAGGCGGCCTACCTCTGTCATTCCTCAAGATCTCGAAACCCAAGAGCACCCACAGAAATAGAAAATCTACCCTCACCAAATCAGTAGATTTTGAGAGAAATGGGAGATTTCACAAACCTTGGGGATTTCCTTGGGGTGGCCTTAGTGGGACCTCTAACAGCTTCTTCGCCAAGTTGCCCGTTCCATGACCCATGACTGAAAACCTCAAACGGTTCCAGCCACGCAAGAGAGACAACACAGAATGCATTTACATATGTCGAAACATTTGCCCACAAAAAAAACTAAACATAAACCAAACATAAACCATGAATAACCATGATAGATTGAAACAAAACACATATAAAAGACTTCATGTCTGGAAACACTGCCTCCAACCGAAACATCAACAAAACACACATCATGAACATCAACCAGGAAATGGGTGTCTCAAACAAACATCAACAAAAAGTCAACTATACACCCGACATGTTTCAGACCTGGACACACATCATCTTCCGCAATCATTGGGGACCATCATCTCTTTCCGTCCCATTTCTGTGGCTATTCTGGCTTAAAATCAGCAGATATCTGACACCACCAACCAAATTGAGGAACAAATGTGGAGCAGTCTTCCCATTTACGTTCTTCTTGCTTTTCTTCAACACGACCAAAAAAAGAACCTTGATGCCAAAATCTGCCAGGAACACCTGGGATTTTCCAAACATTTGCCATCGCTTCAGTTGCATCACACATCCCCTGGAGCACATTTTCGTCTTACCGCGTTCCTCCTATGAGGCCGAGCAGCAAGGACTACAAAAGAGATGTGAACCTCGGCTGTTGAACATCGGTAAAACATGACTTGCCATTTGGATGGGTGGGGTAGCCCCCTGATATGATCAGCAATCAGTAATCCGAGGTTTACCACTGTGGACGTCGAGTTTGGAAGTTCGCGTGAAGCTTCACGCAAGGGTTGCGTGAAGACAGCAACGATCCACCATTCAACCGAAACATGTTTTGGGGTTGATCAAACATGGAAGTCTCACCTTACTCTCCTTTCCAGAAGAAATATCTAAAACTATGGCCAGGGTCCCCAATTTTGGACACATCAATGTGGAAGTTTCATGCGGTGGCCCCATCTTGAGGGATGACCTGCCCAGTCCCAGGAACATCTGGTCAGCATCGGCAGATACAAGACCCCATGGCACAGGTAGCAAAAGAAGTCCTGGCCACGGCAGGACTTTTTCTCCTCCGATTTCAATCGGCTTTTGCATCGTTTCACCAACAGCACCAGGTGGTTGGTGGCTTTTTTCCATCAAATCTGCGGATAAACCCCAAGAAAACCTTGGTGAGTTGCCATGTCAAAACCTGGCTGAACCTTGGTGAAGGCTATTTCAGTGGATTGGTTCCAGGCGAGATTTTCCCCATCTGCCCTGGGGTAAACTAAGATGTGGACAACCCACCATTCGTAGATCATTTTCCGAGGGAAACCCATTGGTTTCCCACATCTATGTGAGTTTACCCTAGGGTAGTGGTGTTCATCATCATAGTTTCCATTATTTCTTTGCAGTCCTGCGCATCTTCCTGATCCACGAGCTGCTCCGCGTGGATATGCCTCGATTTGTTCGACCAGCGACCAAGCACAGTGGTTGGTTGATGATTTTGATTTATATATAGTGGTGTGATATACGGATATAACTTGATATAACATTATATATGTATCCATGAATTATAGGGTTGACGCATGGGTTGACTGTACATGATTTAGAATGATTTCATAGGGATATAACCATAGTTTATACATAAATAACATAAATTCACTCATGGGGATGTAACTGATAGCTGATTGTTGGGTTGTATAACTCTCATTCTGAATTGGCTAGTCAAAAGCAACAACAAAACACAATGTTCTGATATGCTCGTGATTGGGGGTCATCATCCCATTTCTATGCTTGACCATGACAAAAATGTGAGCCACCAACCAGCAATTCATATGCTTTGCCATTCCCATAGCAGTAGATATTGCACTCTTAAATTATCGCCTTAGTCATGAAAACATACAATCTACTCCACCCAGTTGATTGGTTCTCATTGCTGCTTGGTTCACCGTGTTCTCACCGATGGCGCCAGTCTGCCACCGAGTCACGGCATCCTGCCCCCCCAAGTGATCTGATCATCGTAGCCGCAGCCGCTGCATCCGTTGCTGTGCCCATTGCTGTGACCATTGCTGTGACCGTTGCTGTGTCCATTGCGATGCATCTGCGGCGGAGGATGGATGAGGATGGGGCCCGGGGGACAAGTTGAGGGAAAACCATGGAAAAACATGGCGCTCCAACAGTTTCAATGAGATCGAGTCTCCATCCCACACAAAATGGGAATCCCTATTGTTGGATTGATGGCAATCCCCTCACATATGGATAGACAATCCAACTTTCGACTACGGCACATACGAGTTCAACCCATGTCCAAAAAAGATACCTTTAAGTCGATTGGGGCATCCCATTTTTCTGGCAAAAAAAAAACAAGTTGAAAACAGCAACCAGCCTAAAAACATCAACCACTGGATCATTCTGGATCTGTTCATTCTGGAAAATTTTGAGTCATTTTGAGGTCCTCCTCTCCGGTGGGGTGAAATGGCAATTCCATCTGGAAAACGACTCCACCTACCTTTATCATCATTTTGCAGAGAACCAACTCATTGTGAGGTTGCTACAGTTCTAGCAACCCCAAAATAGATGCTGAGAAGTGGGACACCTGGAACTATGACGTAAAATGAGGTAAATGTCATCGAACTACCACCCCGGAAACATTTTTCTGCATCTGGGGGTTACTTCGGTTACAATATACTCACATTTAAAAATGGTCAGGTCCATGTAGGGCTGTTATTCATAGGCCAGTCAGCAGCTTGCTGAAGACCCGCGCTGGCGACCCGCAAACCCACCTCCTCGTCTGTGAGTTTCCGCATCTTTTGCCTTGTGACGCAAAATTGCGCCCGCAAAAACGGCGGTAAACGTTTCGAATGTTTGCCAGGTGGCCGGCATATCTAGAGTTTATGGTAGACATATCTACATTTCACAGAGATTATAGACCAACTCAGAACTATACGGGGAACATGGGGGAACCCCCTGGTGAATGGGCCGATAAACTGAGAGACACGATACAAATGAATGATTTTCCCGGATTGGCGAAAAACCAGTGCATCCATCGATCACTCTTGATCACCCAATGAATTAAGGCGTGGTCTCAAGGAAAAACAAAAATGATCAAATTATATCAAATCACTGGAGGGCCTTCTACATCACTGGATTGTTTGAAGGGAAAATCTACCGCAAACCATGGTTCTCCGCATCATATATCTGTAGGGTTTCCTGCATTTTTGCCCTTAAACAAATCAAATGACTATCAGAATTTAAGGCAAAGCCACGGTTTACTGGAACTTCTTCCAAGAAACACGGACATCCACAGCAAACAAAACATGATGTTGAACAGTCCAAATGCGGCAATGTAATGGCGGCCCCCCAATGTTGTTCGTTCCAATCCCCGTGTTGGTGCCATTGACTTTGCTGGCTAACATCACCATATTCCTCAAGCTTTTGTTGCTTAACATCCGATTTTTACTGGCGAGTCATTAGAATCACCATCTTTAGTAATAACCTCCCAATGTTTGCGGGTTCAGAAAACTTAATTCCTATTGACATCATCATCTTCACCAGTGATCTCCCAAATTTTCATTGGTTAACATCTATACTTCCATATGCCCCCCCATTTAAATCAGCATCTTTGTGGGTCAAAGCCAATCGCTCTAGCTGAAGTAAATAACATCACCAACCTGAACATAGCTGAAACTTGTGGTTATTTGGGGATCATTCTTCGAATCCAAGTCCCATCATTATATCATTCCAGTGACGTCACGACGTGAGGTCATGATCAAATTCATCCAGATTCTTTTACTTGCAGTAATTATAGTAAAAAACCCTACTTTGTTGGGTATTGCTATATTACATGAAATATCTCCGTTGTATTCAGATACATTGTTGATTCAACAATCTTAACCACCCATTAATCATCAAATCAGCATCTTTGTGAGATTCCATCATATCCCATCAAATATCCCCATTATATCCCTATACATCCCTATACAATATTCTATTATATTGTTGATTAAAGGAACCACCCATTAAACATCATGAAACCACCCTATTTCCTTCCCCGTTCCCCCCCCCCCCGGGGGATCGCCATTGTCGTTTCTACATGTTTCTACCCAGCTGCTCGTCACTTTTGGTGGCCAATGGAACGCGCTCCTCGCGACCCTTGGACTTGCCCTTCCTGTGGCGTTGGGTCGGTAAGAAGAAAAATGTGGGGATATCATGAGATATGCAACCCAACAAAATTTATATGTAAATAAAGGAAATAGGAGGTGATATGTAGTTGATGGATCTTAATGATATATATATATATATATACGTATGATTGTATATGTATAAGTATAGTTCAAACAGGGTTCAGTGACTACTAGGGTTTAACGGGATATTTCACTGGATAGGATATTCATGGATTTTGCCATCGCCCACATTAACAGTTCAACCCTGAAATAGTCCATTTTGGTGGACACCGACCTTCCAACCCCCGACTGATGCCAAGGTCTATGTTAATCGGAGGGATTGCAAACGGATTATAATTGGGGTATAGAGCCAGCAATGATGGGAAACAAATAAGATGTAAAGGGATGGAAGGAATCAAATGTAATTAGAAATGTATGGAACTGTGGTATATATATATATATGTAAGATGCAGTTGATGGATCTAAATGGCTAAATGGAGAAAAGTAACTATAATGAGGGGTTGTCCGAGAATAGCTGGGTTTGTCCAAACATGATGAGTTTTACTAGGGAGTGATCAGCAACAATTGGGACTTATAAGGGGTTTGTCCATGCAAAGATTTGGATTCAACCAAGCGAATTGGAGGTTTACGGTAAACAAAAACAGCCAAACAATGGACATAGTGAGATATCCGAAGATGGGTATGGGGATTTTGCCTGCAGTTTCAAGCCATAGTGAGTGGATAGTGAGTGGGTACATAGCTAGTTCGCAGCAAAACTCATCAGAAGCTCCCTGCAACCTTTGTCAAACGGCGAGTCCAACAAGTGGGCATGAGGCTTCAAGCAGCCCGCCCCACCGTGACCCTCCCCAAAGGTGCTGATTGAGGGAATTCTCTACGGGGTTTATTAACACCAACAACTACCAAACTAAGGGCTTGTTCATTCATATCAACCCTGGATTAATAAAACCCCTAGGCTGTTTTATTGGGGGGTGCCATTTAAATATTAGATTACTATATATTACTATCACTCTTGGGGGATTAACCCCCTCATTAATAAACCATGGTTTATCAATCCGGGGTTGACACCAACAATGATCATCAAGTAACCAATCTTTTCGGTCAACTTTTAAGGGGGGGTGGTTGGATCCCCATGACTACACCCCTCATGCACCTCATGCACCTCATGCACCTTGCTATGGCTATGTTCGTGGATTTGCTGCCTCCCCAATGGTTTTGTGGGTTTCTTGCAGCATGCCCGATGCGATAAACCTCCAATGTCTGATAGAATCTACCACCAATGTTTGATAAAATTGGGGATTCTTTAGCATTGGGCCCACCAGTGTGCCACATCACGAATCCCTTCCCAGTAATACTAAGCACCCCCCCCACAAACCATGCTTTCGTGAGGATTTGCACATATTTGTGACCAAACAAGGGGGGATCTGAATATGCTCCCCCTCTCTCTCTCTCTCTTTCCTGGGTGGGTAATCACGCAATATCCAGAGTTAGTTCACCCATCTACAGATGCGAGAATCCACTGGCAGCAAGGGACTTAAACTCCGATCTATGGGATCATCCTCCAAGTCCCATGGCGCCCTGCAGCTCAGCTTCTGTCGATCTAAGTCGTCACGGAATTGTCGCAGCATCTGTCGCGCCTCAGTGCTGCAGGGGTGCAAGTGCTGTAGCTGGTGATCGTGAGTTAATAGCTCTCCCTCTCCCTCTCTCTATCTCTCCCTTTTTCTATCTGCATTGCATTTAAATAAACCTATGGACAACTCCTACCTAGATCATTTTGAATCAGGCCCATTGCCTTCAATCTATTGCCTGTATCCACTAGACCTCCATCCCCATGCTTCGTGGCCACATCACCGGTCATGTTTTCGGTTGGGGTGTGTAAGGGGTTACTCAGATTTTTTCCAAGATCCAGCCATTTCAGCATTAAAATTCATGAAGGATCCCATCAGCAGTCATGATGAAGTCCTGATCTTGTACTGCAGAGCTGTCAGCACCAAAATGTATATTGCCCCAGGCAACAACCGAGCCATGTTCCAGGATGGCAGCAAATGCACCACTTGTGGATTGAATATGCCGCACATTGCTCAGCTGATTTTGGACAGTGGAGCTATCACCACCACATTCTGGGTCGCCCCATGTAACGACAAAGCCATCGTCCAGGATGGCAGCAAAAGCGCTATGTGTCGCCTGAACCTGCTGCACGCCCCTCAGCTGATCTTGGACTGCGGAGCTGTCACCACCAAATTGTGGATTGCCCCATGCAACAACGGAGCCGTCTTCCAGGATTGCAGCAAATGCTTCACTTGTGGCCTGAATAGTCTGCACGCTCCTCAGCTTGTCTTGGACTGCAGAGCTGTCACCGCCAGAAAGTGGATGGCCCCATGTAACGACCGAGCCATCTTCCCGGATTGCAGCAAATGCTCGATTTGTTGCCTGAACCTGCTGCACACTCCTCAGCTGATGTTGGACTGCGGAGCTGTTGCCGCCAAACCCGCGGTAGCCCCATGCAACGACTGAGCCATCTTCCAGGATTGCAGCAAATGCACCACATGTGGCCTGAACCTGCTGCACACTTCTCAGCTGCTCTTGGACTGCAGAGCTGTCGCCACCAAAACATTGATTGCCCCATGTCACAACGGAGCCATCGTCCAGGATGGCAGCAAAAGCGCTATGTGTCGCCTGAACCTGCTGCACGCCCCTCAGCTGATCTTGGACTGCGGAGCTGTCACCACCAGATTGTGGATTGCCCCATGCAACAACGGAGCCGTCTTCCAGGATTGCAGCAAATGCTTCACTTGTGGCCTGAATAGTCTGCACACTCCTCAGCTGATAAGGGCTGTGGCCACCATAGTCTGGATCCCCCCATTCAACGACAGAGCCGTCTTCCAGGATGGCAGCAAATGCACCATATGTGGCCTGAACCTGCTGCACGCCCCTCAGCTGATCTTGGACTACGAAGCTGTCACCACCAAATTGTGGATGGCCCCATGCAACAACAGAGCCGTCTTCCAGGATGGCAGCAAATGCAGCACATGTGGCCTGAACCTGCTGCACACTCCTCAGCTGATGTTGGACTGCAGAGCTGTCACCACCACATTCTGGATTGCCCCATGTCACAATTCGGTCGCCCCCAAAGCACCAAGCAGCAACAGCATTTTCAGTTGATGCTAGTTTTATTTCTCCTACGATGGCTGTGAGTTGGTCACCATCTTGAAGCCCTGCAGCCTCGAGGGGTTGAATAGGATCACTCAGGATGCGAGCTTCTGCAGTGACAAGCTTTGAGAAGCAGTGTCCAAAAGACTTCTGCGCGAGAGTCTTCAGGTCCCCTACTTTGGAGGATCGGGAAATTGAAAGGCACTTACTGCGGCCACTGGTCAGAGTCACAGTGACTTGAATCGTGTTAAGCCAGTCCATGGCAGAAATGCGCCGCCTCAGCTCGAGCCTCTTGGGACAGCAGGTACGGGAACCCAGGCACCGAAATAATCCGAAATATGGATATACCATCGTCCCAGCTGATGCCCAATAAACCAGGTCACCAGGTATGTTAATAACCCCCTAAAACTAGTCAACAGGAACAGCACTTGAATGGCCCAACTAACAGCCCCATTATATAACCGTAGATCTACATGAGATAAACCACAGGTAGTTATTTCCATCAACTTAGTTAACGAACTGGGGCACCACCTTGTAACAGTTTGACCCTGAGAATCATAAGTTTTAAAATCCCATTAAAACCCTCTAAGTCCTATAAACATCGTCCTGTTTCTATGTTTGCCATTGCTGCTTGACCCTGAGAATCATCATCTTGAAACCTATTAAATCCACTACTATATATATATATATGCACACATACATGTGCGCATTTAAATGTGTGTGTGTGTGTGTGTACGTGTAGTCCATTACATCCCCAATGTATACCCAAAAAATATACCCCGTATTGGGGAATCTTAGGGGATACAATCTAAAGTTGCTAACCAGTCAACTAGCCAACGATGGCCCATTACAAGGTGGTGCGCCCCGCAATAAGTTGGGTTACAACCTCAATGAACTATATATAGATATCTACCATAAACCCTATAGATAGATAGATAGATAGATAGATAGACAGACAGACAGACAGACAGGTAGGTAGGTAGGTAGGTAGATAGATAGACAGACAGACAGACAGATAGGTAGGTAGGTAGATAGATAGATAGATAGATAGATAGATATTCAAGTTATTCCAACCAACTTAGCTAACGACTTGGAGCAACACTTTGTAGGATATATTAAACCGATGCTTGTGGGAGATATTGAGATATATACCTCTTGGGCATATATGGGAAGTACCATTCTTCAGGAACATATCCTATCTATTCCTGTCCCACGCCCCTTCCAAATCCGTCCTTCAAATTGGACAGCACCTCAAAAATAATGTCCTACATCTAGACAAGCAAAGCCCATCTCCACTGCATCCTGGAACTAGCCCATCTATCTTGGATCGCCAGAGAAATCATTTCTTCCATGGAACTTCGAACTACCCTCTGGTAAACTAACATAACTATGGAACATCACCATTTTTAATGGGAAAATCCAATATTTCTATGGCAATTTTCAATAGCAAACTGTTAGTTTACCAGAGGGTAAATCTCCCACAAAAATTTAAGAACGAGTCACCCATATTTGCCCAGACTAGGTCTCTACAAGGTGGTGCCCCAAGTTATGAGGGACGGTGTTTTTCACCCCCATAAAAACTAGTTCGATATATGATGAGATATGATGAGATACCCTCTGGTAAACTAACATAGCGAACTGGAAAATCACCATTTTTGTATGGGAAAATCAACTATTTCTATGGCCATTTTCAATAGCTATCTTAGTTTACCAGAGGATATGTATCTATATATAATAAACCCAACAATTCTTGGAGTATTGGAGTTGCTACCGATGGGCCGGTGCCGGATTGCCAGTCTTGGCCAATTGCGGCAGGTCTTGATGTGAATCCACCTCGCTGAAGTCAGAGTGTTCCAGCCAAGGTTGGGGCTACCAAAAGCTACTTTGTTACACCTTTCGAACTGGAAAATCACCATGTTTGATAGGAAAATTGATGACTTTTTAAAGGGGACTCATCAAACATGGATCGTTAATTTTCATAGCCTGTCGTTAAATTGTCAGAGGGTAGCCTTTGCATTCTGCTATCCTTGGCCACCCTGCAAAAGTGGATTTTTAGCAGGACAGGATTCACATGACACATTTTTCTCCCAGCTTGAAGCTGGCCCTTTTCTCACATACAAAATCACTCAATCTGCAACTCGGCATGGCACTCTTTTCAGAATCCCCCACCTTTGCATTCAGCAGCATTTGCACTTCATTTGCCATGATTGTAGCTTTTCATCTTCATTTGCCTTTGAAATATCACAATTTCTCCAAAAAAGGGTCAATCATTCAACTAACTGGGCCCTCACTTCCCTATGTGACACTGCTGCCTTCTAGTCCTTTTCTAATTCCGGCCATGACATGCCACACCAGGAACTCTCCGCTTCACCGGAAAGGCACGTGTGACAAACGCTGGAGGCAAAAGTGAGGCAAATGCACAAGACATCTCTTCCTCGGTCTGCTGAGGACCACCCAAGCAGATGCTTCGGATGGTCTTGCTCCAGGACTGGGGAAGATTTTGGGGTACCCTCTGAGAATCAAATATGGCAATTGAAAATCCTGTAGAAATGAAAGTTGTAGTGGTAAAATTCTATGTAATTATGGCATTTTCCAGTGTGATGCTTGATTCCAGGGGGGTCAATGTTGGTAACTATTATTCCATACATGATTCCTCTGATGTTGAATGACATGTCTCTATTCCTGATTCTGGAGGCCTCCATTTCTTTTGATCATTGAAGTGGATTGTTCGGAACAGGTCAATGAGTTGGTTTGAGTTTGGAATAAGTCCATGAGTTAGTTTAAGAGTTTAAGGGATTCGTGCACCATGAGCCCCCCCGGCAAACATAAACGTTTCTCCCAAATTCTCCATTCACCCAATTCCACAAGTAGACCAACAGTTACCCTCCAGTAACTTAACATAGCTATTGAAATTTGCCATATATTGCCATTTATAGTTGATTTTAACATGTTCTCAACCAAGTTTCCCTATCAAAAATGTTGGTTTTCCATGGCCTACCCACATTTATCTCATAGATGTCCTTTCCCCATTGTTTGATCGACACAGGTTTCCGTCACATTCAACTCCCAAGTCACGCGCAAATGCGCGATGTGCAGGCTTTTGCGTCAATACGGCGGCAAACGCTGTACTTGTCCTAGAATCAGTCGGACGAGGGCATGGACATGGGCAACGCGGAAAATGTGCGGCTTTTGGGAAAGGAGTTTCAATAGGGATACAGTAGCTATACCAGGCCTATAGCACTGTTGGTTGTAGTCGTAGTCATAGTTATAATTGATAACATCTTCTTGGTTATGAGTTATGACCAACAAGAAATGGGCATATTGCAATGTAAGACAAACATAGCTCTGTGCGTGTGACTTTTCCGAAATCATTTGAATTCATCAAGAAGCGCATAGAATTCCATCTTTTCCTCTATCGATTCAAGTTTTCCAAACAGTTCTTGGTTTCCATACTCTATTTATTTTCATTAAGTTCCCGCTATACATGTTCAACCCATTTGACCACCACCTTTTTGATGGTGAACCCAACCCATTAATACTAGTTTCCACGTGTTTCAATTTATGTTTCCAATTGAAATCACATAGAAGCTGGCCATTTGGTGAAACCAACCATTTTGATACTATCATTCCATCATTTTGCTTCGGCTAGCGGCTAGCAGCTTCCTTTGAGGCCACTCCAAGGGCAAATGGTAAATTTCCTCAACAACTTACCATCATCATTTGGCTTCATCTGCCCTTCCCCGACCCTGAAAATAGCAATGTTTTTTGTGGAAGCTAATCTTCCAGACCCCGACTGATGCCAGGCTTTATGTCAATTGAGAGTGTTCAAAACCCTCTGTCGTCCCTTTGTGCTGCCTGATCAAGAACCTGATTCCCAGTTCATGCGTTGTGAGAACTATATATATATTCTTTCATTGATCATATACATGTGTATATATATATATAGAGTATATATATCCTAATGGATCAAACATAATATAGTATCCCCAATAGGACAATCCCCAATTATACCTATATGATAAATCATACACACACACACATATATATATATACATATATTATCAATTATATTTAATTATGATTATATCATCATTGATATGGTTATGAATCAAAACCCTGGTACCTAGTAAACCCCAAAATAGCTGGTAATTAAATGGATGTTCATCCCATTAAATTGGAGAATTTCATGGGTATTGACCCATCCCCATATTAATACCAGTTGATACCCTCTGGTAAAATAACATAGCTATGGAAAATCACCATTTTGAATGGGAAAATCCACTATTTCAATGGCCATTTTTAATAGCTACGTTTAATTATCAGTTGATATACCATGTTATTGAAACCCATGATGGCTCCCCAAGCTGAAGCTGAAGGCGGCGCCTGGAGCCGCCGAAACACCGCCTCCGCGTCGTCGATGTGGTTCTGTTCCAGGCGCAGCCACAATGGGACCTTTTGGAAAAGCCACCAGGGCGGCCGGGAGGGATGGGGATGGGGATGAAATGCCATGAAAATGCCATGAAAATGCCATGAACATAGGGGATTTAAGATGATTTTGACGGGGTAAATTAGGGGGTTCAAGCCATGAACATGGGATATGATTGGGGATTGAATGGGAAAAAAAGTATGATCATGTATGATTTTAATCCAACTCAGAAGGATGGGTGGAGATGAATTGAACATGAGATTTCAGTGCATCTCACCATGTGTTGAATGTTTATGTAGATGCTAAAGGCCATTTAGAAGTGGTTTAGGATTTTCCTCTTTTTTTTTTTCTCTCTCTCTCTCTCTCTTTCTATCTCCGTCGCCCTCTCCAAAAGTTCAGCCAAGTGGTTTAGGATGGTTTCTCTTTTTTTCATCCTTTTTTTACGGCAGACAAATTTCAAGTTGGAAGGTTTTCCGGCAATCATTCCCTTACTTGGGTAGATACCCCAAAAAATCTGCTCAGAACTCTCAACAGGGGTATGGGAAACCTGCTGCAAGGAACAACAACGACAATAATTTCAATTGCTACCTCTCACAAGTATCCCATCTTTCAAAAAAAACTTTCATCTCATCCGCAATGACACAGAAAACCACCTTTTGAAGATCAGCTCTCCTAGTCTAAGGCCACTTGCCAACCCTAAGTGCTCACAAGATGAATTGCCAAGCTCCGTGTCTAGTTGCCCTTATGGTTTGGGTGGACACAAGGCCCCAAGAAACATCAACAGACCCAAGAAGAAACAATCCCTGATATTGCCATAAATAGGCTGCAAACATCAACCCGAATCAATCCCAAATGGTCTTTTGTAGAATTGGAGCTACCAGATCAAACGCAACCTGGCATGCAGAAACCAAGAAAGTTCAATACTTAGTCATTGTCTTCTCATTGGCAATGCCATTTGGACCGTAGACGGTACCAAGTTAATTCTCGTTCATCATTTGTTTATATCCAATTTTTGCCTCGCTAGATACCTTTTCTCCAGAGCGAAATCCCCAAGTTTCCCTTGTTACACCAT
Source organism: Symbiodinium sp. clade C Y103 (assembly GCA_003297045.1). Classification (NCBI taxonomy): domain Eukaryota; class Dinophyceae; order Suessiales; family Symbiodiniaceae; genus Cladocopium; species Cladocopium sp. clade C. The sequence continues at coordinate 51,560 of BGPT01001056.1, forward strand.
TTTTCTCCGTAGTTACCATCTGGTAATTTAACATAGCGATTGAACATGGCCCATTTATAGCGGATTTACCTATAAAAGTTGTGATTTTCATTGATTTTCCATACTCATGTTAGTTTTTCCGTAGCTAAATACCCTCTGGTTATTTAACATATTAATGGAAAATCCCCTATAAATGAAGGTTTTAATGGGAAAAATCATCCAAAATTTGCAATTTTCATCATTTTCCATGGCTATGTTAGTTATAACCACAGGGTAAATCCACAATTTCCGCCGCAAACGTTCACCCTGCGAGGCGCTGTGTCCTTGCTCCGTGAGTTCTCAGCCGCCATGATGATGACTGTTGCCTGGGGAGGCACGACGTGGGCACTAGGGGACCAACAAAAACTGAGATTCAATCAACAAAAAAATAAGGGGTTCAAGCAACAAGACAATAATTAGGGATTTAACCAAAAAAAAAGTAAAAAAGGTGTATTTAATCAACAAAAAGGTGGATTTAACTGATTTAACCAACAAAATCAGAGATTTAACCAACAAAAGTGTGGATTTAATCAACAAAAGGAGGGATTTGACTTGGCATATTGGAAGTGCCATGGGGTTCACCAATAAACATCGGGACTTCACCAACAGAAACAGGGATATTTCCAGTAAACACGATGTTCAACGAGGAATGAATGGGGCTATGGCCAGTAGGGCTCGCCAAATCAAAGATGGCTGAGAACACTCCTTGTTTTTCTAGGGAGAAGAATCATCTTCAGATGGATATGGAGCATTGTTCATTGCGAGAGTTGCCAAAATAGAGGCTGATCTTTAAACCCCCCACCCTGCAAAACCAAAAATCTCCTGAGGATCACATTTTATTGGAACCATCTCTGGATCCACGGATGTTCCCAAACGGAGCCACCACGGAGCCCACCGCAGCTGAGCAACGCCATCGGCCGTGAACATGTTGTGTGAGAGGTGAATCTCCTGCACGGGACAGCTTCGAGATGACGAAAAAACATACAGGGATGACACTTGCCGCAGATATTCTTTTTTTACGACTGGAACACGAAAATACTACTGATCCACTGAATCACGATAATCAACAATTCCATGTGGTGTTCTATACTTGGCACACGTCTTTCTGTGATTGTCGTGGGCCAGTCATGTATGGATGATCTGGGTTAGGATGTAATACGCACAGATAGTTGCGCAATGTGATGCCCAATATTGTGTTCGCTAAGTTGGCAAACATAACTAGGTGAGCTACGTTCAACTTGGGTTTGTAACATCTATTCTCTTCATGTTGGGGTTGTTGGTATTGTGCTTCTACTACAGGTCCTAATCGGACCCCATCTCATCCCAATCAACACCTTTTTGCTCCGAATTCAGGCGCTTTAAGATGCAAAATCTGGGTATGATTCAGTTGCGGACACTAATCAAACAATGTATGTGGGTTTGTCTGAGAATTGGGCACCCCAAAATTTGATGGTTAATCATCATGTTCCATCATTTTCGCCATTCAAGGGCTATACTTGGGGGCATTCTCATTTTAAAACACTTCCATGTGCAATAGCAAAAATAACATCATCATCTGCGAAACTGTGGGCAAACGATTTATGTCCTAAAGATTCTTCACGCACCCATCTCCGTAGTCATTACAAATTTGCATAGATTTCATAGGGGCCATTGGGGCCCCAAAACGCCACGCCACCCCAGTCAGCCCCCGTCCTCGATGCCGGGGCATGACTGGCACAATTGTGCGATGCCGTCCGCGCCCGTGTCGTCGATGCTGTTCTTGAAGAGCTTCCTTCGAAGCGTGAGAAACTCAAGGTGTCCCCCACGGCAGGTGTCATTGCACTATACTGCTTACATAGAGACTGGTAATCCATTATATTGGTTAACAGGATCCTTAAAATCCCCAATGTGTAAAGGGTAGCATAACTCATCATAACTCCATTGAGAAAGTGGTGGCTAAACTCAAGAAATAGCTATGGAACATCACCATTTCTCTGGTGAGCCGTGGCTCCGTAGGTGAACTGTTCGCCGACAAACACGAACTTGTCAAACCCGGGGGCAGCCGGGTGAACATGGACACAATATGTATTTTTTGCTGGGTTTATTTTTTACTGTATGCCAAAAAAAACAGGCGTTTTGACACCCAAATCACCTCATTCACCTAAGTATTGGCCGACATTCACCCTCAACCAATTTCCTGAATGCAGTGACTATGTATCCCAAAGAGCTGGCATGCGGCCAGAAACACAAAAAATCAAATCAAATGGAAGATAAAATTGAGGATTCAAAATTTGGGGGAGATCATCATTGTTCTTTTGCCTGCGCCCTTCAAACAAAATCCATATACCTCTGGTAGTTGAACACAGCGAAATTACCATTGATGGGTACATCATGTGTACAACAAATAGGTGGTTTTCCGTAGCAAACTGCAACAACTTACCAGATGGCAAATCCCCACCTTTATCATGTCTTTAAATCCTTACGTTCCCTAGCTAAATGCACATGTTCCCTTGTTAAATCATGTTCAATCCACATTTCCCTTGTTAAATCATGAGCCCAAAGGTTTCCTAGATATACCAATCGTGTGAACTCAACATTTTTCCCCAGTGAAATCCCAGCTTTCATCATATTCCCGCCTGAATCGCCCCCTGTCCAGGCAGCCCGCAGCCGAGAAACAAGACCCGCAACTTGGGACAACGGCTACAGATCTCAAGGATCTCGGTGCCGATTTCCAAGTGGAAAACCGGGCCCCAAGTGAATGTCATACGGATAGTAATGGGGCTAGTGGTTTTTATGATAGGGTTTATATAACCATCCAAAATGGTGATTTAATGGGATGCAAATGGTGATTTGGTTGTAATTGTGGCTAGTGTATTCCCATCAAGATGGGATTTGAACACTAACTTTAGGCACTTGACCATGAACAATATGGGATTGTGATGAGGATATGGGAATGATCTCTTCCCCCTGTCATGTTAAACCCCACACAGAAACCATAATGGATGTAGGGGATGAATGCTGCTTCTTGGTACCCAGGCCCTGAAGACATCTTAAAACACCTAAAAGTCAGTCAAAACACAAGCTCACAAACATGTAATTAGTCGGTATAAATTGCAATATTAACTGTGGGATGCCATGGCCCATACCTTCTTGCTTCATATATGCATATACAATTATATATACAATTATATACTTATATCTCTATATACATTATGTATTCATCTACTTATTCATCTATCATCATCTATCTATTTATGTAATTACTTTTTTATTTATGATATATATTCACTTTTAAAGTTGCAAGAAGCATCAAGAAACATCAAGAAACATCAAGAAACATCAAGAAACATCAAGAAACAGAAACATCAAGAAACACCAAGAAACAACTTCAGTAATTATTTTGCTGGGAATTTCCCACGGTCCTCCCGCAGATTTTCCCGTAGACCAATCCAGATGTCCTTTCGTCCCGTGTCCCAGTGACGCGATCCAGTTCCGTGGAAGTGATGCCGTTGTACGAGAAGTCCAGCTCCTGCAGGGCAGGAACAAACAAATGACTTTCCAGGCAATCTGTGTTTTTCAGGTTGAAAAGGTTGGTTCAACTAAGATGAAAACATAAACAATGCATAGATACAACTTGACCCAAAGATATCAACACATATCTATTACACATATATTTACATAAATAATTATGCGAGGACATCTAAAGTCAAAATCACTTCTGCTTCGGTACTTCAGCTCCTAACCCCAAAAGAACAAACCTGGTGAGCACCAGAACTTTGGATCTGAGGATCCATATCCATGGCATGGCGAACCTTCGATGAAACATTGGGCATGTGACATTGTTTGATTTACGTTTACCCTCTGATAAACTAACAGTTTGCTATGGAAAATCACCATGTTTACTAGGAAAATCCACTCTTTCTATGGCTATTTTCAATAGCTATCTTAAATTACCAGAGGGTAAAATGATGCATGGCCAACAATGATGAGGATGATGTCACTTTGGGATACTTTGAGTTTGATTTGTCGCTGATATGCCATGTTAAAGTGCTATGAGAACATGACATGTGACAAGTGCGATATCAATTTAGTTTAGATATACCAGGCAGAATGATTTCAAGAAGCCTGGCTTGAAATCAAGACCAAATTGTCATATTTCCAAGCTTTACTCCTGAAGTCAGTAAATTTGGTGATGTAATTCAGCTATCTTCAACACTTCAACGTGACCGTATTCAACGACCTTTGTTTTGAAAATAGGTTCTCAACATTGACTTCGCCTCAGCTTCAACGCCCTGTTTTGGTGGTTGCGCAATGACTTGATGTGCATTCTGTGACGTCTTTTCATGACCTTTAATAAGGCGCATCCTTTAAACAAACTTACCAAAACTTCCAAACTGTTCAGACTGTTCACGAAATTCGTTTGGAGGCTGCCCCTCACTTGAAAATCTCTACATGAACCACAGGATGCTTGGCAATCAACAAAATTTAGCGAAATGCATGGCTCCGAAATGGATGTCTCCTAAAATAGGGGCAGCCATGGGCAGCCATGAACATCATCCAAACTTAGACTACTTTAGCATTGAAACCGGTTTCTTTCAGATCCTTTAGCCTTCTATTTTGGACAAATAAAGCAATCTAATAGCATTTCATTAAAAATTCTCCACATGATATCCTACATATCTCCATTCTGCTTGGTTTTGTGTGCTTTATAGCCCCCCCAAAAAGGCTGGTTGCAAGTCCTCCGAAACGCCCACGCGGCACCTCGTATGGCAACAGACCTTCAGGCACTTCGGACCAATCCAAGGTCGACACGTCCCCATTGCCTCAGCGATAGCCAGGATGGGATGAGGTGGTGAAATATCCAATGGGTTCACCTTACTGGTGCTTAGTAGGGAATGGGGGAATGGGATGATTATTGATGATTATTATAGGTCATTCCCCCATTCCCTGCTAAGCACCAGTAAGTCACGTTCCATTGGATTGGTTTTTTTTGGACAATTTATGGGAACACTTTTTTTGTTGATGGTAGAAAACCATGGCTTCCTGCAGGATTTCTCCTTGATACGGTGATACGTGGTTAGATAGTTATGAATAACCATGGTCAAATACATGGCAACTATCCCATAGAATAGCCATGGGAATCATAATATTCGAAGAGTTTTCAATGACTCTGAGGGGGTCTGTTTTTGCATCTTTTTAATCGGCTTCAGAATAGGTCTGCCACAGCCAGGGGGGTGAGACAAAGGTGGCAACTTCTTCGAGCGATAATGGGATAATCTGCAGGAAAATATACTTTCCTGCAGATTTTTCCTTGAACCAATTCTGATAAATTTGAAACATGGTGAAATTGACAGAAAGGCATTCAAAAGTACGACCAATTTCTTGACCTGTCAATGCTGAAGCCATGTTTCCCCTGCCTGGCTCTAGGATCCTCCGCGAACAAAAACAAACGAAGTGGCAAGCCCAAATGATAAGCCATCATTTATAGGGATTCATGGGAATTTATTGGGAATTCATGTACTTGGGATTGTTTATTGATATCACCCATGCCTTGTAGATCATTCCTTGTAGATCATTCAAATCATGGGGAATGTTTGTTGTTTTGGGCTTACGGGGGGCCCCAAAACCAGACACACAGACACACACACACACACACATCTTTTCAGGATGTCCTAGATGATACTTACCCCATAAATCCTAGGTTTCCAACCTATCCATTTGGAGGCTGCTATACTTAGATTTTACCAGAATTAGCTAATGAATGATAACCCCTGCTAGGTGGGATGTATCTGGATATGTCCCAGTTAACCACTTAGTTCATTCTGGCAACATCTAAGTACCACATTACCAAATTTCCAAACTCTAGATTCTCTAGATTCTAGATTAAATGAAGCTAAATCCCCTACAGCACCCTGGTCTTTTCCATACCATGTTGGGCTACTTTCCCCCGATCCTAACCATGACCCATGACCCATCGCTGCGCCACGTGACTGGCATGGGAACTCAGGTCCAGTTTCACGGGTGGTCTTGGTGCCATCGCCACCTGAGCAAAAAACACTGGGCGTAGGTCGGAAAATGACGGAATCAAAACAGGCTCACTTATCATTGGTAGGAAATAAGAGTTAGAACATGATATCAGATGATATTAGATGTAACATATCAGATCTATTAGATATATTTGGAACATATATATGGCTATGGGTCAAAACCTTGGTACCTAGTGAGCCCCAAAAATAGCTGGCAAATGGATGTTCATCCCATCAACATTGATAATAATAGATTTTGACCCATCCCCATATGAATCCCTGCACCCTGATATATCAAATTTGTTTACACCCCCAAACACTCATCCCCCTAGAAACTCTAGTTCAGTTTCGGAACCTAAATGCAGGTGGGATTCCAGCTACTGCTGGGTGAAATGGGGTCCACAATGGCAAGTTCTGGGAAATCCTCGAACCAAATGGAGGTTTTTATAGCTGGGAAAATTATCTATACATGGTGGAATTTTCAGGGTAAATCTCGTGTTTTTTTCTGGTTAAGCCTCCTTTTGCAAATCTTTCCACCCTGTGGCAACCACACCTGGCAAGTTGGTCGAAAAAAATAGGCAATTCTCGAGTGTCAAAATCATTGTGGAGTGTGATTCTTCAACGCTGACCGAACATCCCGGAAAACACACGAAACCAATTGACATTGTACAACCATATAGATCCTTATTATCAGGCTTAAATGACAGAAACCATTCACCAGGAACTGCAACCACATATCTCCTCAAATGTTCAAACCCAAACAGTGGATCAGTGGATGTCAATCTTTAATTCCAATTATTTATTCCTCCTACTATCCCCGTCAATATATTTATAAAGTCATGTTAATCCAGGTGCGGTCTTGTATATATAAATATATCCCAGCTTACATTTGTGATTTCTTTCTGGATCAGCAATGGATTGTTTTCAGGGAAAAAATGCATAAATATTCCTATAGTAACCATATACAACCCATGGATTCCATAGTTACTCCCCCTTAAACTGATAAAACATCTGGAAAACCCACTAGTCAGATCATTTTCCGAATGGGTATCCCCATGGGTTTTCCACATCTTTTTGTATGTTTAGCGTAGGGGAAGTACCATCAAATATAGGGCTTTTCTGTAGAGAAATTCCTTCAACCAGATCCGAAATCAGCCCAGGAACGGCGTTCAAGAGCCGAAGCCAGATCTCAGCACCTGAGACAACTGGGGTCATATGAGACTTTCAGCTGCCAAACGTGGGGGTTCAAAGTTGTAAGCAACCAATTCTCGGGATGAACCACTTAACATGTCTCAACATGAGGCTGGGTCGTTTTTTTTTCGCCTTCTCTCAACTCATTGAAAGGAGTTTACGGAACCACTTCCACAATGTGGGGGTTCAAGCTGCTAAATATACGGCGTGAAACCAAGAAAAATACAGAGGTTGAACTTCGTTGAACCTGGTTTCCCCTCCGGTAATCAAACGTGGCTGGCTGGAAAATCCACCATTTATAGATCAATTTCTCATGAAAACCTCCATTTAGTTCGAGGATTGTCCAGCTAGCCACGTTTGACTACCAGACCCCCATCCCCACCGAAACGCAGCCGGTGTCACACCACCATTCGAGGCGACCCCCGGGTACGCCCCGCTTGAGCCGGGGTGATTCGGATGTGGCAATGGGTAGCGATGGTGGTGATGACATATGATGACTGTTGGGAAGCTTGCTCTAAGTACCTCCAACTGGCTGGCTCCCCTCACTTAACTTCGGAAATATGTATATAAATATATCTATATATAGATACCCCTGGCTCCCTTCACCGCTCCTTCTTAACCATTGGATTTTTTGCATCTTTTGCGTCTAGTCCCAAATCAATTGGGGATCCTAACCATTGGATAGATGATGAATCCGGAATCAATGTCTGCCACGGCGTTCTGTTCTTCTGGTTAGTAACCCAGGTTAGTAAGTTCCCGAACTGGATTATCTCATGTATAACCGTTTTATATTGGTTTATAATCCTTACTGACCAGTTCCTAACAGGGATGATCCTCCAAATAAGCGATAGATATAGACTTGGTCATCTTGGTGCCACACTCCAAGCAATGTCAACCACTATGTTGCAATCGCCGCAGGCCAAATTAGCTAACCCAGCATAACAGCCTCTACAAAACGCTGTGGATGTGCTTAAACCAATCACGAATCCATCAAAAAATGGTATGACATTCTGATATCCCACAATTTCTTGGCACTATCACCCTTGTCTTCCTCAGAATTAGGTCCTTTATCTAGCATATTTTTATGTACATAATATATGTTGTATATATATATATAAAATACTTATTCATATGCAATATAGGTATCAATTCATAAATAATATAGATGACTTGCCGTGCAAGTCATGTACCCTTGGAACCTTCGGTCAACCTTCCGCCAGGCCGTCTTTTGCTGAAGCTACGGTGAGAACTTTGCACACCATGCGGCCATCGCCACCACTAGGCACCTGGCGAGATCGCTGCGAGACCAACGGGGGTTTCATAGATGGGGGTACCCCAACGACTGGATGGTTTACCCTCTGGCAAACTAACATAGCTATGGAAAATTAACCATTTATACATATAGTTGATTTGCCTACATGGTGATTTTCCATAGCCATGTTAGTTTACCAAAGGGTATAATGGAAAATCCGGATTGAAAATGGACGATATGGGGTACTGCCATGGATTTGAAACCTCTATATGACTTTAAAAACCTGCATAGACATGAGTTATATATATATATATGTACATGTATATATGTTATATAATATCACAATATATGACATATGCGGTTAAGCATTGATAGAATATATATATATATATTTGTAGTAATGTGTTGGATGTAATATCACAAGAGTCCAAAAAAACTGTGAAATAACAATAGCAGTATATTCCCAATCATTATTTTGTAATATCAGCATATTCCTAAATAATAAGTGACATTATGTCAAACATGTTCCAAACACGATTATTCGGCCATTTGGCCATTTGGGGGATGGTTTCCCCAATCCTCACCATCATCGCACTGGTGAAGTTTCTCTTGGGGTTGCTAAAACTTAAGTAGAGCTATGGATCAAAACCAAACCGTGCCCTGCTCTTCACACCAAAATGGCTGGTAAATGGATGTCCATCCGTCCATCCCCGAAAAAATATGCTGTAGGGTTTCGATGCCTCTCCATGTGCTGCCACTGGTTCGTGAAAGTGGGCATACGACTCTTCCAAACTCAGTTCTGTTGAAGTTCAGGAATGTACTACAGTAATAATGGCTTCACCGCTGGAAGCGAACATGCACCTTTCATGATCACAACATCCCCAAGAACAGTTGCTTCAATTTGGAGCATCAAAGCACAAGCCAACCAACAAATTGTACTTCATGAGGGGCCCAAATCACCCCAGAACAAAAAGAACTACGTGAAACTGTGAAACCATCCAAACCATTTGGAATAGTGTCACCGCGTCCTCAAAAAGAGAATTAGCATCCCCTGATGATTGCTTCGTTCATCGTTGAGGCCCATCAGTGTTGAAATTCGGATTCGGATGTTCGAATTTCACAATCTTGACCAGAGAAAACAACCGGTTAACACGTCAAGAATCATTCAAAATCCCCCACCAAAGCCACTCCAAATCAAGACCTCTCCACCACCCCAGGGCTCCGGGGCGCATGTGTAGTAGTTGCAATGCGCCGCCAAACTTGATGAAGTCGCCCCAAGCATAGCCACCTCGACGGCAGCCCCCAGCCATAAATAGAAAAGTTTGAAGCCTGGAAATTCAAACACAATTCATCATCCTGGAAACACTTTTGGGATCTTTTGGGCATCTTTTTTGGGACACCTGTAGATAGATAGCCCTTGGAAAAACACATGTCAAAGCTATGTTTTTTGAGAACTGTATATCCATCAGCATCCCGAAACATCCCGAAACCTTTAAGGCTGTGTTTTGATTGATTATGATTGATCAACAGTTTCTTGCAGACATCCGTTTAATAGCGATTGCATGTCCTTTGGAAATTCAGCCAGTTTATCCCGGTTTCATGATGTGGATTCATGACTTGAGGTCAAAAACACAGGTGGTTCCATCTTGAAAAGCCATGTTACCAATCCTGAAACTAACCTTCGAGCCTGAAAACAGCTACGCTCCATGGAAAACAAACATCTTCCCAGACTCATTGTTGCGGTTTCCATCTTCCTCTTCAGATGTTTGAACAAATTAGACTTATTCTGGACCAAAACCACTGCAAGACCAAACCTTACACCAACCAAACAACACCACAAAAAAGTATGTGACATGTGGCATGGTTTAAGGCAAATTCCACAAGAAACAATTGCGTTCCCCATCAAACGAAAGGTTTTCCTGTATTTTTTGCCTTAAACCGATCCAATATTGTATAATTACATCACATTCGCATCACATCAAATCACATCATATATCCCTCCCCTGGAGTGTCAAGTAAACCCGAACATCCCCTGCCTGTCCCACCCCCTTTTACGCAACACTTGCCTGCTTTGAGCACCAGCGTGTTGGTTTGATATCCGTACGGCGCCGTATAGCACGCCGAGGCTGCATAGGTCACCTCAGCCGTTATTACAATGGTACTGCCACAAATCCTTAAATAAGGTTCTAAAGATTACTACTTCAAATGGTGGTTTATGATGTTTATAATCTATAACTATAAGTATCACTTCGAGGTTAATCGGTTTTCAACTATGATTCAAGTGGAGGTTGTGATGTTTGTAAAAAATGAGAGATGGGTGAAGAAACGCGGCACCACTTGGTGGCAACTGCCAAGAAATTCCGTTCATGGGAATCATTGCTGATGAATCGTAGGCTGCCAGCCGTGCACCAATTCGATCAAGGTTTGAAACAGATTGAGACAGCCATTGAAATCTGTTGTTACCCTCTCTGGTAGTTTATAATAATTATATAGATAGCTATAGAAAGTCGATGAACATGGCTCTGGCAATTTATAATACGTAGCTATGGAAAGTTGATGAAAATTGCTAATTTAGCTCGAGGATTTGAAGACATTTACAGTTCTGAAAACTGGTGATGTTCCATGTCGCAAACTTGTTCCAAGTTATCAAAGGGTAACACATGGTGGCTCTCACTTGGAAATCTCATTCGACAGTTTTCTGCACCATTGAAATCCCTTGAAATTCATTAGAATCAATTGAAGTCCTTTTGTGCGTTGGTCCCCCACCATCCTCTCCCCTTTTGCAAAGAGATTCACAATGAGTGCCATTTCTCCCACAGGGATCGTCATGCTGTGAGCGATTTGAATGGCAATCCTTGGGATTCATCGCTCAAGTGGTGCCATGAGTGCTGTGGATGCAGCAAAGTGTGTCAAAAGATTGATTTGCCACCAAGTGAACAGACAAAGAGATGTGGACAAAACCATACAAAACCATGGTTTCCTGCAAAATGATCTAGAAATGATTTGTTTTCCACATCTGTCTTAATTTGCTGGAGGGTGACATCCGCAAAACCAGCATTGTGTACCTTTTAATGCCTATCATCCTTGAAGAACAAATTGAACTCGGGCTGTCCCAAATAGGGAAAATTGGTCTCTAAGTCTTAGACAATTGACATGAATTGACATGGTCTGTCTGGATCGCCGTATCTAAAAAAATGTTGCCACTTGTTGTTGTCCATTGGTCGCTCCCCTTCTCAACTTTATTCCACTGATATCTCAATCACAATTCCCAATCATATCATTATGCTGCTTACACACACGTACATATACATCCCACCGATGGTAGAAGAACTAAAATACATATACACACACATATACCTGCAACCCTGAACGACCAGAATAAATTGGTTGTTTCACAAACGACCGTTTGTCGTCGAAACGTCCGCTTCTGAGTGTTAGATGGTCCCATGCTCTCAACTTGGCTTGGTGCCCACGTTCGTGGCGGTTTCAAGACATGCTTTTCAAAGAGGC